>NDXB01012509.1:0-16348 GCA_002631895.1 Agapornis roseicollis | reverse complement strand
TATTCCTCATTGTCCCCCCCCCCCCCCCCTTCTTATTACTCCCACAGTTAGAAACTTAATATCTTTCTCAGTGATTTTTGTGCTGAACCAGATAAGATTTTTAATTTTCTCTTAAAATAGATACTTCTTCCCTGATCATTCTAGCAGCCAATTACTATGCTTGTTACAAGTGAACCTGGGTTTGAACATAGATAATCAGAACAACACAGAGTATATAATAGATATGTTCTCTGTGTTTGTGTAATTATATATTGTCTTCCTCTACTGCAGATTTTTGTCTGACAAATCTTAACATAAGTTTTCTCATCTTTTTTTCTGTATTGTTGCTTATTATGATCCTATGACCAAAAAAACTTTGACTAATGATGTATTTCTATACAGTAGAACTCCTCATTATTATTCCATTAGTTCACGATTTTGAATTTGTGCTAAGAATTCTATTTCTTCTTCTACTAGGAAGCAGTAGAAATTCTTATAGCATTATCTCATTCTTTACACCATTAGCAATATCTCCAAATTATAAGCATACACTTCTTCAAGATATAAATGCACTCAAGTTTGCATATTTAAGGAAATTTAATTTTTTATGATGTCATTAAAAAGATTAAACAAAAAATAGTGCATCCATTGGAAACTGGCATTTTCCAGGATTCACTTTAGTGTAGAGTTTTTCAAGAAAGAGTGGCTTAAGTTCATTGTAGCCAATGTTAGCTAAGTCTTAGATGGGTATATAAGCTCTAATAAATATACCTTGCATTTTATTATAGTTTATGTTATCTTCATTAATTTTTTGTGAACTATTAGAGGACTAAATTGTCATCAGTGAGAATTTGTGTTGCTATCCATAGACCACTGGGACAGCATTATAATTTGGGAGCTCGCAAAACTCTGGAAGCTATTTTATGTGTATGGCACACACATATATTATACACATATATATTATAATTCTTAACATCTTATCATAGAGAACACTGGGCCATAGTCTCATTTTTCATTAACTGTTAGATACAGGGGTTTTAGTTTTAAGTATCCGAAACAATTATATTTCAGGAGATTTTAAATAATGATTCTGTTAGTTGTTTGGATTTTACAAAGCCATGTCATTGTTTTTAATCATGTCAGTACATCAGCAATGAACAATTGTCAATCTAAGCAGAACTGCATTGCTTATGAAACTCTGGTTCTTAAAAGGTTGCAGTATTTCTTAACTAGAATGCTCATAAGTTACTTATGTTGGCATCAGTTTGAGTTAGGCATAAAGAGGTGTTTATCAGGAAGCAATAACTATGCTTATTTATACATCATGCCTGCAATGAGAACTCCAATAGGAAATTCAAAAATCAGTAGTCTTTTCTGAAAGCACTGGATTTTACATCTGTAAAAAACAGCCAAAATTTCAAGCCTGCCTATAACACCAGAATTAATCTATTGTCTAAGCAGTTCAAATTTGAATTCTCACAATATTTGCATATTTTTCATTTTGAAGTCCGTTTCTTAATCCAAACATATAGCTGAAATTCATGAGTTTCTCCTTTTTGCACTACAAGACTAGTGTTTCAATCACTTTGCAAAGAATGTTTTTTTAAGTCTCATCTTGGAACACATCTTGGAACGCAACAGTCATACAAAGAATTGTGAGGTTGTTACTTTACATTTAATCTGAAATACTGTGGTGCTTTGTTTTCCTGTCATTTAAATTTATTTCAAATGGAACATTAGTTCTGTCAGTAGCAGTTAGGGGTAGCTGCAAATTAGGAAAGTTAATAAAATTTTCTTGTGTCTTTGTCTTCAAAATCTTATTGTTTAGTACAGAGAGAATTTAAAAAATAAATAAAAAAAAAAGGTTTTATTAATGAACGATATCTTGGCATATAATTATCTTTCCTTGTAAACAGCACAATGCAAAGTTCATGAGCATTCAGACATCATGGTACTGCTATATAATTAAATTCATAATCTGGCAAAGCACTGTTAATGATGATTAATAACTAGCAACACAGGAACTGGGAGTTTTAAAGAAGACTGAACTCACAGTTTGCAAACCACCCTAAAACTTATAAATGCTTTTTGATAAATTATAAACACTGTCAGACTCACAGGACTGAAGTTTTCAAACCATTGTCTGGAGGATTTACTCCTGGTCAAGTTTTAAATTGTTGTTTGTCATTCCCTGGCTGGTAAATTGAATTAAGACTTCAAAATGCCTTTAAGCTAAAGCAGAGCTATCTATTTCAAACCAAGTCATTTAAAGGATGGAAATGCTACTTAAACAAAAGCATTACTTGTAATTTTTTAAACAATTAGGAATCTATGAAGTTGTGGCAAATTAGTCTATCTGACAATATTATTATATTAGAATAATGTATCCTTTACTTTTCAAAAGTATTCAATACTTAGTTACAAGGAAAATGTTTATGTTGCTTACAAATCAGTAACATGTCTTTAAAATCAACCTCCTTTTGTTGAGAAAAGATTGACAGTTATATCAATAGTGAAAAACTGCACTGAAATAACCCCTCTTAAACTTTTTTATTAGAATACTTCTACCATTCCTCCAAGTGACAGTACTGTGTGACCACAGCAACACTGGTTCTGCCACAAAGAAAAAGAAAATCTTATCCTGCAGTTCTCATACCTTTCCTTGCTCGTAACAGTTTGAAAAATGGTATAGTTTAAAGTAGTAATAGTATTGTAGCACTATAAGGATATAAAAGTTCACAATACAGTTTCTCCTCACAAACCTTGCTACAGTTTTTTTATTGATACAATTTTTTTCTCTGGATTGCTCTTTCTCATAGATTTCTCAGTCTTTTTGTCACATTGTAGGAAATGCTGATTAGATTTCTTAGCAGAGACTTTAGAGTGGGTAGGAAATCCACCAGCTGCAGCAGCACCCAGATCAGAGAGTGATAGCTCATTGTGAACCCGGTCAATATGTTTCTGTGTCACTGCATCCAGAAATACCATCTGTGAACCAGTCTGGCTGCTTCTTGAAACATAACAAGAGAGTAAAAAAGCCCTTTCTCCCAGAAATACATACCTACACTGTAGTGAAAACTTGGGTTTAGTCCAGTTATTCTAGTATGAACTAAGCAAAGATTTCAAATTATCTGGTACTGTACAAGCTGTGACAGTGTGCACTTGCACTCTCGGTATTCTGTAGAAGGTTATAAAAATCCAGTGTGTCTTTGCACTATTGACGATATTTTCAGCAGAGGATAGTTTAGAACAACACAACAGATCAGTAGCTCAATTACTGGCGCTTTAATAACTGGGTATTTACCCTGTTACTTCCCATGTTTTAATATTCCCAGTGTTGGTTCAGTGCACATTTCCATTCTAGGCTAAAAATCTCCAAAGAGTGTACTAGTAATATGTATGAAGTTGGAAACTGTTATACGTAAGAAATACTTAAGTATAGATACAAGTATGTAGGTATATAAGTATATAGACATTTATACTTATGAGTATATGCTTACATATAGTATGTAAGTATATAAACATATATTCCTTATAAGCACAAATATAATTATATAATTATATCTTTATATTTACTATCTACATATACTTGTAGAAGTGTATATAAGAAATAGTATACACTGAGGTGTCAGTTTCAGTTTTTGATAGGGAACATGCTCCATGCAGAGGAAAGCATAAATGGATTTCAGACCAAATTAAAATGAATTAAGCTAGAGGTAGTAATATATAGTAGTATTTACATTGAGGAAATGGTGCAAGAAATGGACATATAGCACATAGCAAAGTGTGTATTAGGTAGATTTAGCTTATATAAATCAAGGCTTGAAAATAACAGCACAAAGACAATAGCAAATGCTATTGCTTGATGGTAGAGAAAGTGGAGATTTAGGAGTTTATAACAGGATTTAGAAAGATTAACACTCTCTGGCTTTTAGGTGTAACAGCAGCAGTTTTTTATATGCACAGATGTGAGAGACAAACTTTATTTGATCTCTCTGAGGGGCTTAAAGAAGACTCTAAGGCAAGACAGGGGAGAACTACACTTTGTGGAGTATGAAATACTTGAAGTGTCACCCTCATCACTGACTAGAAGCTCTCTATGAATTTTGGTCAGCTTAGTCAGATTAACCCTCTTTTTCCTCCTAGTGTTGTCTCATTTTCTGCTTTTAAGTCCAGCATTACTTCAGGGTATTAGAAAAATCATGTTGAATCTGGCTCTGAGACTCGCAACATGATCCTTCCAGCAGTATTTTCATAGCAGCTGTGTGGCGATAATGGAGAACGTCCCCAAAACTAGTGCCCACTTCTTGCATAGTATAAGAAAAATGGGGAGATTCTTGTTCTTCCTTTTGTCCCTGGCAAGAAGAATATTTTAATTCCCTTTACTGGAGTTATTCTTGGTTTAGATGAAGAAAGCAAATAAAAGAATCTCAGTAAAGAAGTTGTTAGAATTCTCTCTATCTCTCAATATTATTAGCCTATCTAACATTTGTATCCATTTAATCCAATGAGTTTCTTAGAAGAATAATATGGATTATTGGTACCAGCTCCTTATCTATCAAACATTGAATTATTGTCTTTTTAACTTTAACCTTTTACTAATATATGAAATCCAATACTTTATTTTCTCTAAAGTTAAATGAGGTGAAATACCTGTCAATTGTTTTTTTCTAGTGGACTACTTCCAATTAAGAATTATTTCTTGAAATGAACTTTCAGTTTAACACAAAATTGCGTACTTTGCAGCACAGAAATTGATATAGAATCATAGAATCATAGGATAGTTATGGTTGGAAAGGGCCTTAAGATCATCTAGTTCCAACCCCCCTGCTATGGGCAAGGACACTTCCCACTAAACCATGTCACCCAAGGCTCTGTCCAACCTGACCTTGAACACGACCAGGGATAGAGCATTCACAACTTCCCTGAGGCATTCCTGTGCCTCACTACCCTTACAGTAAAGAACTTTTTCTTTATATCCAATCTTAACTTCCCCCATTTAAATTTTAACCTGTTACTCCTTGTTCTATCTCCACAGTCGCTAACGAATGTCTGTCCCCAGCATCCCTATAGGCCCCCTTCAGATACTGGAAGACTGCTATAAGGTGTCCAAGCAGCCTTCTCTTCTCCAGGCTGAACAGCCCCAACTTTCTCAGCCTGTCTTCATACGGGAGAGGATATGCTTGCATATGAATTCCGTTTCAATCATTTAGTTAAGAATAGCTACATAGTGGTTTTGTTCTTCTTGAAGGAAAACTGGGGTTTTACAATGACTGGGCAAAGCAAGCTTCCATTTTCTCTGTTTAACATACAACTGACTTTGTCCACAGTATTTTCTTTGGAAACAAAGTCTTCAAACAAAGAGTCTAATAACGTTAGCCTGGGGCAATAAAAAAGTTTGAATGTAAGCTTAAATGCAATCAGCATCTTTCCTATTTCTCTGAATAAGATGCAAATGTCTGAAGTGCAGGCTGGTTTGACAGGACTCTGACAAATGTATCAATATATCAGTTATATGTTGTGATTTTCCAGTTAGTCTATTGTTCTATTACAGAACAATGTATTGAACAATATTTAGTATGTATTATTTATATTTAGTATAAGTAATTATTATTTATTTGTATATGTATTTTTATATGTATATGTAATTGTATATGTATATGTAATTATTATTTATATTTAGTATACATAATAGAACAATATTTAGTTCTACAAACTAGTAGCTTTAGGATGAGAGTGGAGACTTTTTAACTTATCATCATGTATTTCGTCTTGAGTTTATTTCTATAATAATGGATATAAGATAAAAGCATTTGCTATACAATGAGAATTAGGTTGTTTTCTGAAAGACTTGCCATATGAGCACTATTACAATAGTCAGGACAAAAATATTTAAGAATCAGCATTATGGTGTGATCTGTAAGTAATTTGGAAGCACATGCTCAGAAAAAAAATGAATGTGAGTCTATGGTCATATGCACAGACTGCAGCCTCACTACTGAACCAACTCCTTTCTGCGCAGGATCTCTTATTTCTACTCTGATTTTTAAAAGGCATATACTATGCTATTGGAAATAAAGGAGAAGTAGGAACTGGAGAAATAAGCAGGATTCTGAAGGAAAAAATAATAAGCAGATATTTCTGAGTTTTTCATGTATTTCTGCTCATATTCTTAAATGTGACCTGCTGATCTTAGGGTCCAGGATCTCCTGCATGTCCAACTGCCTTGGTGGCTATGTGGCTTGGTGGTGGCAAGCTTCCTCACAAAACTTTCATAGGAACCAGACTTTGTTCATGCAGTTCATTCCCATTGGGAATTCTTTTGAGACAGATTGTGCAAATGAATCCCTCAGAAAAGTCCGCCTTTATTGCCTTCATGCTGGTCATTCACATTCATTTTTTTATATTTTTGCCAAACTGCTGCAGGGATAAGTTCTTTGTAGGAAATGCTAGGTGTGAGTTACAGAACATATAAGGGGAATAAAGAAGCACATGATTACCTTTTTATGTTTCTGTAAACCATTTAGTTATCTCTTTAGCAACTGGTTCAAAACTAGTCAATCATCTAAAAAGATACCTTGAGATAACAGGATGTAAAGAACTCTTCATGCCACCTTGACTTAAAATATAGCATTGCAGAGCCACTTCTCTGTCATCCATATAGATAAAGATGACAAGTAACTGAACATCTTTACTATACTTCTAAGTTAGTGTACACCTGTGATCACAGATGCACTCATGTCTGTACAAGTGAGAACTATTGGGTTTTATTATAGGTTTTCCTCTGATGTATATTGAAATTCTATGAAATTCTAACTGTTGTTCATTGCTCCCCTAAAACCAGTATGTTTATGACTGAAATTTTCTGGCAATTTATAACAAAAAGCAAGAGCTATTGCTGTTTAAGGAAAAAAAGTATAAGCTTGTCATTGGGCTGGATCAACCATGCTATTTCTGTAGTAAAATTGAAACACAAACTAAGTGAAATTTGTTCTTTACATGCAACAGTCTCCTCTTAAATGAGATCAAAGTTAATAGTTTGAAACATGTGAATCTAAAATACATTTGGATTCCTGCAACATCTTCAGGAAAGAATGTATGGAAATGCACTATTCATACATGACAAGGATGAATTGATGTACTATAAACACATCACTTCAACTTTATTGTTTTCCCATTAGCTTTTTATGCAATTACATAGCAAAATTATTGTTCTGTGCATAGTGTTCATAGTCATTAGTTCCATAACAGCAGATATACCCGATGAAGTCACGAATGAAGTAGCCCCTGGTGACTTCACAATGAATTTTGATGTTATCAGTTGAGAGGGGACAATTATATTGTTGTATCCACTTTAAAGAGTTAGTACATGAGACACACAGAATGATGTCTTCAAGGTCATTCATGAACATAGGAATAAGCAAAAATTGAATTTTCTAAGTAACTTTCAAAAAGTTACCAGCCTAGATGCATTTGAAAAATCTCACAAGACATCTTATTTTCAAGCTTGGATATTTGAATGCTTTTACAATCTGTCTCTTAACACTAAGAAAAGAGGAAAAATCTTAGTCCTGTAGCTGAACAGGAGCTCCTGCCACTCAAGATTTTCAAAACTGTGCTGCAAAGTAGAAGTTATACTGTTCCATATAATTGCAATTGTTTGTAGAAAATAACAGTACTGGTAGGAAATAAAACCAAATCAAAGCAAAAAACCTGAAAGCTCAAAGCTGAGGGCTTCCTGGGGAAATGGACAGATAGATTTAAAACCAGCAAGCACCATGCATATTTGGGAATTTCTGTGTGCATAAAAATAGAATAGCAAAAAAAGTGCAGTATGGTTACTTCAAATTAGCAGTGGATTCAAATCTCATATGCTTTAAAGGGAATTTGCATGATGTGAAAATGTACTCAGAAGTGGAAAAGAGAGATAAGAAATCTTCAGTGTATATTTTTTCTAGTTGCATTTCTTAGCCCTTAATCTCACATTTAAAACATTTCTCCTCAGGTAAAAGAAGCAGTGTTATTGTACTTACAAGGAAAAATACATAATGAATAAAACACAGCCAAAATTTAATTAAAACAGGTCAGAAATAACCCACCACCTGATCTACATTGGTCCAAACTCCTTAAATGAAATTCTTTAGTAATATATATATTTCAAAAAGTCCAGATATCTTTTGTTTTCTTAGTAATGGAATAATGGTGAAATTTTGAATAACTTATTAATCCAAGTGACAGATTTTCTTTGACCCATTTAGCTAACTTTTTCCAGAAATACATAGTTTTGTGCTGCATTCTCTGAATGGAAACATTCAGTAAAGAAGCAAAATCTAATGAAATAAATCAAGTGCACATTTTTAATTTATCCTCCCCCCCAAAAAACATGCAAGAATTACTGTCTAAAACAGCTCTATATTCTTCATCTCTAGGTGTGCATTTTAGTTGTTATGTACATTTGCATAAACTGTTGTGGAACAGTATCTATAGAAAAATGAAAAGAAACAAGCTGTATTTGATTCATGCTATTTTCACTGTTCACATCACAGTTTTTGGTCTTGTTCTCCCTGATCAGTTTATTATGCCGTGATTGTCAAAAGCTAGCAATATGTAACTGGATTTTCCTTTTCATGTCTTTGCTATTTCTCTGAGATGAGAAGCATATAAAAAAAAAAAATAAATAAACAAACCAGTTCCTAGTTTGTTCTTCCTTATCTTCACCACTTCTTTTTTTTCCTGGTCTAAACCAATGAAATGTGAATCTCTTCAGAGCCTTTGGACCAGAAGAGAAGGTAATAATTGGGTCTCCCACTGATTTTACTACTAGTCGTCCTCTTGCTTGAGGTCTTTTAAGCTTTTGAAGGCTTGCATTTGGAGCTTATGAAACAGAGACCTGAGTTTTAATGCTTCCACTGCCCCTGAAATGCTTTTGATTTTCTTGTCAACTTCACTGGGAAGAGTCTGCTGCCAGAGCTACTGTAAATACCTCTGGTAAGCATACATGTCACCTATTTGGATTTAAGACAAAAAATATAACAGATATGCATAAGTGAAAGCAGCAAACATGAACTGAGATTTTTGAATAGAGGATATAAAACTGATTTATTTCTTTTTTTTNTTTGTTTTCCAACAATGCGTAGATGTTAACTCAGCTCTCTGCATCTCATGGGACTGTATTCCAAGACTGGAGCTCTTTTTCATAACTGAGGGGTTTTTTCAGACTTGAAGAGTCAGATTTATGAATGAAAATATTTAACTTATTTATTTTTTTTTTTTTTTTTTTTTTTTTTTTTTTTTAAGTGTTGACTACTGCCTGGAAAACTTCTGAACCTGTTCTGGAGTATACTTAGTTTATAGCTAAATAAAGGGCACATATCAAGACTGAAAAATTACAATTCATTGATACCAGAAAACATACTGAGGAGGACCATTAGTATTCTAAATAAAAGAAATGCCAAAAACACACATGTAAAATTGGATGCAGTGCTTAAAGTAGGTTTTAAACTAAGTCTAGTTAATGATAATTGCAGCATAATTCATTAGGATTGAGCTGATACTGTTATGAAAATGTGATGCAGCATACACAATATACTCCCTGGCTGGCAGTGGGGGAATCAGCCTTCAGCTCAGGAAGCAACTTCGTATGGTTACATATTAGAGGCTAGGGAAGTATCTTGAAAATATTGAAGGTTATGGTTATTTCAAGCTTTCAAGCTGTACAAAGAGCTCAAAGAGGAAAAGGTATGATTTCCTCTTCTGACAGATGATGTTGGGAAGTGTCCTGGGTTCAGCAGTTGCAGTCAGTTTATGTGCGGTACGATTACGTGTTTGCCTCTGTTTGCTGATGAATCACAATTCACTCTGTCAAAAGTCAATTCTTTCATTAGATGCCTGACCCAAGCCATGATTTAGCCCTTCTGGGTAACTGCTCCCAGTTTATCTACTGGGCATGATGTGCTGTGGTATGGAATACCTCTTTGGTTAGTTCGGGTCAGGTGTCCTGTCTCTGCTTCCTCCTGGTTTCCCCTCCTCCCTGGCAGAGGATGAGATTCAGAAAGTCCTTGGTCAGACTAAACATTTCTTACCAACAACTAAAAACATTGATGTTATCAGTGCTGTTCCCAGGCTGAAAGTCAAAATCACAGCACTGCATCAGCTACTAAGAAGGAGAAAAATGACTTCTACTGCTGAACCCAGGACAACTGTAAACATCTATTATTAATAAAATAGCATTCCTAGTAGTGTCTGATATGATGATAGACTGAACTTCATTGAACTTAGGTTAACAAAAGCAAGGAGTCAAAATTCTAAATGGTGCACTACATTCTTCAATCTGCAGAGAACTAATAAGTCAATTATTCAGATATGAAGGAGATAATCTATAACATGCATTGCTAGGACTAATTTGTCCTAGCAAAGCTATTTTTCATTCCAACAAGATGTTAAAATCCCCACAGAAGGTGTGAAACAGTTAAAACATACTGGTACAAGTTGAGGAGTATGCGATTTCCACTACTGAAAACGAGATTTACATTCAGTGGGTTTTGAGGATGTTCTGTAATGTTGGAATCAAATTTGTGAAAGTTGCAGACTCAGTGCTGCCCATAGCAGTAATTTTATGCTTCTTCTCTCTCAAGCTTTTGGTTTTCTGAACTTTTAATTGCTCAGAAAACAGTAGCAAACGATATATTTACTTGTTTGTTCTAGTTTAGTTCATATGCACTTTCAGTTCTTTGGTGTTTTTACTCTTCTAACTTTCATATTAAACTATTTTGTAATTAATTTTTATAGCATCTGTGTCTGAAAAACTGTAAATTTGCTTTGTCTTCTTAGCATCTAAATGCTTGTTCTAAAATGCTGGGAGGTCAATAGGTTCATAGTCAGGGGGTTATTTCTGTGTATGCATCTTTTACTTTTATTAGCAACTTTGTAAGTTATTGATTGTTTTGAAGCTGTTAAGTCCTGGTTAAGTCCAATCTAATTAATTTGCTAATGATTAAACTGAAGCTTCAGTGCAGCTGCATAAGAGACAAAGTATCTCAGAGAGGAAACTTCATCACTTATGATACTTTTACAATAGAAGATGGTGATGAAGAAATCCCATGCACATTGCTAAAAAAGCATATAGAAATTAAGGTTAATGTCAGGTAAATACAGGAAATGTGAGAGACCTAAAAAAGGAATCCCTAGTATGGCTGGTTTGTTTTCTTCAGGAAAGTATTTTATAACATGAAAAATTGCTCAATAAAACTGCCAGTTAATAAGAAATGTATGGTAGGAAAATATCTTAGAAAAGTGTAGTGTGATATTTGGTAGGACATGGTACCTGATATAGAGTGACTTCTAAATTAATCTTTATTTCATTGATATGAAGGATTGAAGAAAGGGAATAAAATTTGATTAACGGGCTTGTAGAAGGACTAGTGGAGTTATAACTTAACATATTGATGTCTTATTGAAGCTGATGGATGGGACAGAAATAAATAAACTTTAACTGCATCAAGCTGCAATCTGTCAAAAATAGGAATATTTGATTGTTCAGTTATGGAATTCACTAGATTAAGATTTTCTATTTCACTTAAAACAATTCATTATTGCATTTGCTAAAAAACAGGATTGTGAATATAGAATGTTGTTGCTTTTAGTGATCATGAAGTATAAAACATTTTGACTAGACCAACATCTTTCACTACTGGATTCAACCTTTGGGTAGTGTGTATAAGTGTTTCAGTAATAATTGATATTCTTGGACTTCTTACTACATGTATTACTCAAATTTAGTGCACTGAGACCTTCAAATCAATACAGTTCTGAAGATAACAAACGTGACTTAGCAACTTCATTCACCAGCTCCTTCAGGATCCGTGGATGGATTTCATCAGGTCCCATGGACTAGTGTACGTTCAGGTTCTTAAGATGGTCTCAAACCAGATCCTTGCCTACAGTGGGCCCAATTTCTTCATTCTCACAGTCCCTGTGTCTACCTTTCAAGTCTTGGGTGGTGTGGTCAGAGCCTTTGTCATGGAAGACCGAGGCAAAGAAGTCATTCAGAACCTCAGTCTTCTCCAAATCCTGCATAGCCAGTTCACCCGATAGCTTCCAGAGGGGATCTATGTTTTCCCTGGTCCGTCTTTTATTTGCAATGTACCTATAGGAACCCTTCTTGTTATTCTTAACATCCCTAGCATGGGTTGTGAAGGAGCTGGCAAATGAAGTTGCTAAGACACTGGCCATCACATTTGAAAAATCATGGCAGTCAAGTGAAGTTCCCGAAGACTGGAAAAGGGAAAATATAACCCCCATTTTCAAGAAGGAGAAATGGATGACCCAGGGAATTACAGACCAGTCAGTCTCACCTCTGTGCCTGGAAAAATCTTGGAGCACATTCTCCTGCAAGGCATGCTAAGGCACATGAAAAACAACAAGGTGCTTGGTGACAGCCAGCATGGCTTCACTAAGGGAAAACCCTGCCTGACCAATTTGTGGTCTTCTATGATGGGGCTACAGAACGGATGGACAGGAGTAGAGCAGTTGATGTCATCTACCTGGACTTGTGCAAAGCGTTCGACACTGTCCCACACGACATCCTTGTCTCTAAATTGGAGAGACATCAATTTGATAGATGGACCACTTGGTGGATAAAGAACTGGTTGGATGACCGCACACAAAGAGTTGTGGTCAATGACTCAATGTCAGGCTGGAGACCAGTGACAAGTGGTGTTACTCAGGGATTGGTGCTGGGAGCGTTCTTGTTTAATATCTTTGTTGCTGACATGGACAGTGGGATTGAGTGCGCCATCAGCACCCAAACCAAAATGTACTCTTCTCCTGTTCTTCCTTCTGATCTGGACAGTACACTGGCAAAAAATGAAGCTAATTTCTGAGTTTAACTACTTTCTTTCCACATCTTTTCTGCAACCTCCAACAGTAGCGGTTTGGTAAGTTCAGTATACTTTTCAGTGAACTGAATAGTCTCTTATTGTGGAAAAACATCTACAGTTATTTCATATTGTCCTCTGCTGCCTCTGCTATGGGTGGGGAGATCCTTGTCCATGTAAGGTTTACCTTCAAGACGAATGATATTAGTGGTACCCAAATTAGCATGTACTCAAATTAGCTTCAACAACAGAAAATGTACTGTCAGCATAATTCTGCCAAGAAACTGCTCAGCCTTCAGAAATGTCACTTTGACAGGCAATCCTTTTAAATATATGTTAAGAAAAGAGGGATGATGAAAGTGAGCTTTATAGCTACCTGGTAGAAAACATCTAGAAACTACCATGTTATATCTTTGCTAAATTGTAGCTTCAGTTTTTGAATAGCATTACCTGTGCAAGTCTGTGGAATTTTGGCAAAATGTACCTAGAGTATTGGGATGTAGGAGATATCTACAGGTCCTCCAGTTTTAAGCTAATACATGCAGACTCCTAGATGATTTTATGCTTGACAGGTATGGATTACTGAAATTTACAGTGTCTATACTACAGAATTCAGCAGAAGGAAAAGTGCCTAGTTCAATTATTTTTTACAGACAGTATCAAAACTCCCGCTGTAGAGATGATGGGGTTTGAAGACCACCATTTGCATACAGGGAAAGAGCATGATTGTTTTGTTGACTTTTATTACTGACAGATAACTTCTGCTATTTTTTTTTTTTTTGACAGCCTTCCTTCAAGAGTTTGCTGGTAATGTGAAAGGTGAAGAAAGGACATGGATGGGAAGGACAAGTTTAATCAAATATCCTTGACTATTCCTTTGAATAGAAACATTTTGGGTTACTGCTCTGGAAGCAACTGGCAAAGGTAAAGCTATCACTAAAAAGGTATCACTAAAGGGATCACTAAAAAGGTATGCACATGTATAGCTCTTTTAAAGCCTGAAGCTTCTTTTTCCCAAAGGCAGCAAGGAATTTAATTCTGATACACTGAAACACATGAGTACCCTAAAAGCATAAAACTTAGAGGGGCAGAGACAGGTAAACTAAGACCTTCTAATAAAGAAGATTTGTTCAGCTAGAAATTTGTTCAGCTAGATTTGTTCAGAATAGAGATTTGTTCAGCTAGGCAGTTTTTTCTCTTCAGTGATACCTATATTTCTATGGTACTTCAAAAAGTTTGTGGAAAGAAATTTGGATGAGATTAATCACTTTCAAACAGTATTTAAATATTAGATCTGATCCAAATGAAGAGGTGATCAGACCCATGAGTTCCTGAAAGTATAGTTTGCTATCTTCTTTTTCAGGAAGGAAGGGATAACTGGGAAAATAATATCCTGGAGGGGGAAAAAAAAAAAAAACGTTACAGGAGAGAAAGCAGCATCAAAATTAATCAGCTGTTTTTCTTCTTCTTGGTAAATGGAGCAAGAAACACATAAAAATGAAAGCAGCAGGCGTAAAAAATTTTACCTCTTCACATAAGGCCAGGTTGGATGAAGTCTTGGGTGGCATGGTTTAGTGTGAGGTGTTCCTGCTTATGTCAGGGGTGTTGGAACTAAATGATCTTGTGGTCCTTTCCAACCCTAACTATTCTATGATTCTATGGTTCTATGATAAAAGAATTCTTGTCTCTCAGCTTGTCATTTCCTGGGCAGAAGATGAGAAAACTTCACATACAGATTCTAAAAGCAAGAAGTTAATTCTCTAAAATTTATATGAAATAGGAGTGTATCTTAGCAATATAACAGAGCTGACATTGGCTCTATCAGACCTGGGGAAAGCTTCTGGCAGTTTCTCACAGATTCCACCTCTGTAGCAACCCACTTCTACTATAAAAACCTTTCCTTGCAAACCCAATGAAACGATATGTCCTGAAATTACAAAAGAGACTGAAGTACCCTCCGTTTTGCTTTTCACTATACAACTGTAATCTGTTGCAGTTAAAGATATGCTGGAAACAGTGAAGCTCAGAAACAATGGTCTTTTTGCTGTATTTATATACTGTCTGATTAATGAACCTCCTTGCTAGTATCTTGGATCACCTGTAAAGATAGCACCTGATCATTGCATATTCAAGAGCTTAATTACCTTATTTTGGACAGCTTTATGAGAGTGGCAATGATCCTGATGTTTAGTTTTTCATAATAGGATTTTTCTCTACTCAGATTCAATAAGGCTTTCAAAAAAGCAAACTTGTAAGTCACCACATTACAGCAGGTCCTCAACTTATAAAACAAACTAATAAATCATGAAGTATCAATATTTTTGTGTTCTGGCATAACCTAGTTTATGGAGGTTTGTTGGTTTGTTGGCTTTTTTGTTTGGTGTACACTGATACTGGCTAGTTGTAAGATCCAGTTATGGTGCACTTTGGTAATAGGTATAACTCATTGAAAGTGACCTTTAATTCTGAACCAAATTTTCTTTTCTCTCTGTATTTTAGCCTTATTCCTGTGAATAAAAATGTCAAGAATGACTTGTTTTCAAAATGACATATGAAATTCCAGCTCCTAAATACATAGTATATCATGGCATATGGTTTTAAATAGTCCTGGTAAAAATTTGACCTACAGTCTTTTAGGACTGAGAGATTTTCCTAAAGATATTTTGATAGTATGACTGTCTTCAGAGAAAAGGAAAATAAGAAAGAAGCTTCTAATTGCCAATATTGTTTCTATGGGAAATGTTGTTTTCTTTGAAATGTTCTTTTTTTCTTTAAAAACCAAACTATCTATAATAAGCACCATCCGTGTGACAGATGCAGGTGTTCATGTATCTATTCCATTGAGACAGGTTTTGTGCAATTAGCTTTGATTGACAACTAATGTTGAAGAAATACAGCTTAGTTGCTGGATATATTGTGTAATACATTGTTCTGGATCTCACTGGGTAGTGTATTATTGCCATCTTTGATTCTACTCAAGATGGAACAAAGAAATAACCTTCTTGCTGCTTGGGAATGCAAAGCCAGACAAGATGTCTCACCAAGTATTCAAGACTTGGTTAGGATCCTGGCAGTAGATTTCTTATTTTTAAATCATAACACTATTTATTGTTGTTTGATACTAACCTCCACATATTCGAACTTCTCCACTGAAGTGCTGCCCACATAAATACCCATTTTCATGAGCATAGTGAAATTGTGTGGCTTGTGAGAAGTTGAGGGTAAATTTAATTCCTAAAAGTATTCAGGAGTTGCTTCTGGAATCTTGTTGCTAGCTAACATGTGGTGTTTGAAGCAGTCTGCAAACACTCTGTGAAAAACTTGTGAATTAGATAGTCAAAAGTTTGGAATACATTCCCAAAAATAAATCCCTATTTACATGTTTTCAATCTGCTATCTTATAGCAGTTTTTGAGAGATAACTGGTTCTGTATGACTGTTGTAGTTTGAACCCAGCCAGGCAGCACGTTCACCCACTCAACCCCTCCTTCCTGC
>NDXB01012508.1:9294-47267 GCA_002631895.1 Agapornis roseicollis | reverse complement strand
TTTTTTGTTTTTTTCAAAATACTTAAATTGTTCCTTCAGAAGATGTAGACTCCTGGTAAAATGTTAGTATTAGGCCTGCAGCAGATGAAATCAAAACAAATCAAAGTACAAGAACTATGGACACTGAAAGCTAGTTGAGGGTGATTAATATTACTGTTTGTAGATTTCTCAAAAATAGCAAATAGTGAAAACACTTATTTCCAAGCTGTAACATAAATATGTTTTGTCAACGGTTAATCCAATCTGAAAGCAATATTGCATCTTCTTGTGTAATATTGGCTTCCCATTTGCACTGTTGGAAAGTTTTGCAGCCACTTGACTTTACCAACAGGGTGTTTTAGATATATCAGTTAATTGAGTGGCTCTCACCATAAAATGGATCTCATTACAGATGTGGACATATGTGGTAGGTTAATCATGGCTATATAGCAGGTGCCCATCAAAGCCACTCTATCACTCCGCTCAACTGGGTAAGGAAGAGAAAATGTAACAAAAGGCTCATGGAGAGATCACTCATCAATTACATCATGGTCAAAACAGACTCAATCGGGGAAATTAGTTTTCCTGTATTACAAATCAAATTTGAGTAGAATAATGAGAAATAAGGCCAAATCATAACACTTTACACCCATCCCTCCCTTCTTCCCAGGCTTCACTTTACTACCAGTTTCCTTTACTTTCTCCCCTCCCTGAGCAGTGCAGGGGGATGGGGAAATGGAGGTTGTCTCTGCTGGAGCCTTTTCCTCTCTCTGGCTGCAATTCCTCCTGTGAAGTAACTTTTTCTCCTTAAATCTGTTATCCCAGAGGCACTGTAGCTGATGAGCTCAGCCTTGGCCTTAGAACTGTCTGGTGTTATGTCTGTCAGACATAGGGAAAGCTTTTCGCAGCTGCTCACAGAAGCCATCTCTGTAGCCTCCCCACTGTCAAAATGTTGCCACAAAACCCGATACAGAATACACACACACCAAAAAAAAAAGAAAAAAAAAAAAAAGCTTTTAAAATTTTAATACCTTAAAAAGAAAAAAAAAAAAAAGCTTTTAAAATTTTAATACCTTAAAAAGAAAAAAAAAAAAAAGCTTTTAAAATTTTAATACCTTAAAAAGAAAAAAAAAAAAAAGCTTTTAAAATTTTAATACCTTAAAAAGAAAAAAAAAAAAAAAAAAAAAAAAAAAAGCTTTTAAAATTTGAATACCTGAAAAAGAAGAAAAGAATTTATTTTTAGCTCAAAGATAATTTCTTACTGAAAGGATTTGTCTGGGAAAGTTATCACAGAGGTGAAATTTGGAATGGAAGCTGGAACTTACAAGTAACAAGTTTGTTATGTTANAAAAGAAGAAAAGAATTTATTTTTAGCTCAAAGATAATTTCTTACTGAAAGGATTTGTCTGGGAAAGTTATCACAGAGGTGAAATTTGGAATGGAAGCTGGAACTTACAAGTAACAAGTTGCTTGTGTTATGTTATATATATATATATTTTAGATATATATAGCTAGCTAGGTGTAGTTCACATATTTTCATTTCTTATACTAAGTTTCTAACAGCTGTTTTATTCCAGCACTGTAATTACTTGATAAGAAAGGCTTTACCTTTTATCAGTTTTTCATCAGTTTTTCTTTTCCCTTTGAGCTGATAAAGGAGGTGCAGTGTTCAAGTTGTTAAGCTAAGTAAAATAAAAAACCCTTTTGTGCTATGAACCTGCTGTAAATAACTTGCTAGTGTTCTCTTCCCTCAGAATAACTCATAAGAAAAAGCTTCTATGATGGTCTTACAAGACAGGTTTTGTAACATCTGTTTTCTTTTATGCTTATAGCTCACACCTACCATTGCAAAACAGACATTCTTCACTGTTATTTGTTGATGCTTAAAGGTTCAATGAATAATTCAGCCCCTTTACCCTTCTTGCTTTGCTACACACCTACTGAACTCTTAGAGCAGAGTCATATCACTAAATTCTGACTTCCTTTATAGCTCAATGTCATGCTTGGCCTTTCCTATGATACTTACCAGCAAAAAAGAAATAACTGAAAGATAGAAAAATATTTGTATAAATTGTTTTAGCAAACCTCAGGTGCTTATAATAAGCCTTTCCCATCCCTTCTCAATCAGAATGAATTGTTAAAAGGAGTTGGCATCTTTTGGTCAGGCAAACCCTGTTGTGTTACAATTATGTCCACCAGTATGTGAGTAAGAGTTCAAAAATACGATGAAGTTGCAGAGCACTGTAAGCACTGTCTTTAAGGGTTGTGAGCATATCACTGTGTATGAAAATAAATAAAGTGGAAATGGAACCACTGAGTCCTGCATTTAGGAGGCTTATGATGATTACAGGCAGGTAGATAGTCTACACGTGTGCCTCTGACTTTTCTATTGTGACAAAATATGAACACGCTTACCTGATCTTTAATTGTCACCACTTTTTGTAACTTGTTAATTCACATACTCTTTAGTTCACTAAAAAGCTAATTATGTTATGTACTGAAGGGTGAACAGGGGAAGCCATGTTTTTGAACTTTCTGTACAGAGGAGTTGTCCATGTCAGAAAAGTAAGGACTTTTTTAGTAAACATAATGTGAAAACAGTGTAGCCAAGGCAGTCATATCTCGTCTTACTATAGAAGGTAGAGATTTATTCTTGGATACCAGAAACATTTCAGAACCTGACCACCCTTGCAGTCGGTGGGATCTATATTCCCTTGAAAACCCAGGTTTAGTTCTTGTAGAAACTGTTAGGATGTTAGGATTAACCACAACCATGTGAAACAATTCCAAATGAAAGGGATTGTTGTCCTCAGTGAATAATAAAATGTGTTCATCATCTTGCTACTTAACATTGCCTTAACTATGAGTATTTATTAGGAGTTATTGCCTGCAGTGATTAAATAAAGAAATATACTCCTATACTGGAAGAGATTATTCTAAAACTTATTTCCTGTGGGCTTCCTTGCTATTAATTTTGTTTCAGTGGAGCAATTTTTGCTTTTTCTCAGTCACCAACTTGTGAGATAAACATTTCATAATTGGAATTGTTCAGGGAAAAAGAGAAGATCCCTTTCAAAAGAGCTATTTATGTGTGAAAAATCAGTATAATAGTGATAGATGAGAAAATACAAGAACTCAAAGTGTAACTTAAAGTATTTTTTATGCATTAATGAAACCAATGAGATTTGATTCTCCTAAATAAACAAAAACTCCGGCTGCAAACAAGCTGCCCATAATGACTGTTTTGTGAGAAGTTATGGAGTTTTTCTTCTGAGTGTTCACTGCAACAAGACCTTGGCTGCAGAATTATTTACGAGACCTCAAGGTATATTTAAATATGATTTTTGTTCTTCATATAAAAAAGATATTGTTAACAAAAGTTGCTGCTTTAGAAAAAAAATTTCTCCACAGTTTCAATTTAACTACTAGCAGGGTAACTACTACCAGTATGCCCCAAGAGATAATTTTTTTGGATTTTCTTAATGGAAAGACTCAGGCAGGGTAAGATAAAGTATGAAGATAAAGCTTATTCATTTAACATATTAGTTCACAAAGTTTAGATGTGCTCATTTAGTAGTAAAGTGTATTTAATATTCCTGAAAATGTTTGGATGCCTCAGTTTGCCAGTCATTTTTTTCAGGTAGACCTTCATAACATACAATACAGGTGTCTGTATTGTATATTGCAGTGGATAATTGAATTGATACCTAGATAAAAAAAAAGAACAAACCACAAACAAACAGGATTACATAAAAAATAGGTACATGGTGCTATGAGGTATTACATAGGCACCTCTAAAAAATTTAATTTTTGCTCAAATACTTTAGGCTAAAAATGGGAACATCTATACTCTCATTTTATATTTTGTTGTTTGGTGGTTGTTTTTTTCTTTCCTAGACTATTAGTATCACTGTCTGAATATTATCTATTACTAAAGCTTGCTTGCTGCTTGTCTTAGTAATGTACTCATTTTGGATGTCAATACTAAGATATTAGTCCTCTAGAGCTCTCCAAAGTGGAAAAAATATTTCAGATAATGTTTCAAAATTTTTCAAATCTTCTGATCATCTGGACATATCTTGTATGTACTCTTGGGCTGGCATATTACTATGTTTGGGGCTTTCTTTAAGAGCATTTTAATGCAAAGTGACTTTATACATCATTCACATTGCCTAATTATATTCTGCTGTTTATATCTCATCAAGTATGCAATTTGTTGAGCCGGCAGTTCCAAGTCTTAGCAGATGGAAGTCACTATTTTTATATCGATAAATAGTTAATTTGCTGTCATTCTTTGTTCCTCTGGAGGTAGAAGAAATAAAAGAAAGTCAATTAATATAGTAATAAAAAGAAATTTGCAAGGTTTTTGAACTGGCTGTTGTTACTAGTTTGTGTGATTGGTCTTTTCAGCCATTTTTTGTTTAATGACATCACTGGAAGCATAATGCAATTGCTGTTCAAAGAGTTGTTTGAAATTATTAACCTCCAAATGATACTAGCTTTTTGGAGAACAACATTATCATAATGATCTCCTTGCTTCTCATGATTCGTGCCATGTTATTGACCTTAATGCCGGCCTGTGTATGAGTCAGTGGAAAGCATATGCCTGCAAGAACTTTGTATACATTTGTAAGTGTAACTTTCAGTAATGCAATTACACTTCACATGCTTTAACCAGTCTGTGGTTGTACCATTTTCGTGCCAACTGCAAAACACTGCTATAGTAGGGGGCACACTTTTTAGTAACATCACAATGTGGCATCCCTGTAATAGTGAGCACACTTCCACAGGCTACCAAAAGTAGTGCTGCATATTCTACACTGTTAATCAAAGAGCACATACAGGTGTCCTATTTGCTGGTAGCCAGGAAGCCTGTGGCATGATCACTGATGAAACAAGAGCTTGTTTTGCATATGCAAATGAACCTCAGTCATGCTATTTTCTTCCTAAATTAAGAATCTGAATTTCTTAGATATACAAGGGTGGCAGTGGCTAGTACATATACTGTTTTTCCCATTTACCCAGTTTCTGTATAGAAATAGACCTGTTTCAATTGCATTCCTTTTTCACAGCTCTTCAGAATTTGTTGATTCTTTTCGTTACAGGAGGGGAAGTATCTGGCATGAACAAGTAACTGTATGCTGATTTCCCTTGGCAGCTTAGATGCAGTCAAAGATAGATGCAATGATTGTGTTTAGACTTGATAAAAAAGTTCAAGTTTTGGTCCCCAATTTCTGCTCTGGGATGCAGAACATCTGATACCTGCTCCTGTTGAACCGCATCCTTATGTCTTTCATCAGATGGTCTGAAGGATTTCATTCCACACCAGTCAGGATTTGATCCTTGGTGCGCGTATCAGTTTCCCGATAGCATCTGCCTATAACAAGTTGCTTACCACTGAGGTTTGCACACCAATACATACTTTTCAGTATTTTTCCTTCTAGAAGAAGCTGTTTAATAAAGCATAGCACAAATAGATGATCTACTGGCAGCGTCCTACTTGGCTTCTGTACTCTGTGAGAAAGAGATTTGTCATTAATTTATCGGATTCATACCCTCATCCCACTCACAAGCTGCTCACTTGTTACAGTAAGTCATTAAATAAGCCTAAAATTTACTGTATTTGTTTTCCTATGTCAACTGTGCAAGTTTAAAGACAATCTTCTGAGTTAAATTTTGATGAGTACTTAAAAATTTGCTGCAGATTCAGTAAGAGGTGCTTTATTGGCTTGATACCTTTACTTACTTAAGAACAATAAAATCTCATGGAAAAAATGGGTATGAGGGCCAAAAAGAAAATATTGCAACAGGCACAGAAGTACTAGTTTGTTAGCTAATACACACTTTCAAACATGTGAGGCTTTATAGAACTTGCACTGCAGTTGGTTTAGTTTGGAATGAAGCTGTTAGCATGACTTGATAATCCATGCTGTCCATAGGAACAGTGTTATAGTAATGATCCTAATTTTGAAACATGTCATTTTGTATTGTTTGCTTCAGAAATGTTGTTTTTCTCACTGGACCCAAGTGTTTAATGTCCAAAAGCAATACATGTAAAGAGAACTTAAGCATCTAAAATCAGAAAAGATATTTTGGCTTCTGGTAAGTTACCAGTTGTAATTTAAGTGATTAAAGTGCTTGTAATATTTAGCACCTTGGGTTAACAATGAGCAAAGTCATTTAAGCTGTACTGAAGGGCAGACTCTAAAGGTTAACATCTTCTGCATGCAGCTTTGACCAAGCTACAGTATTCAGAGAAGAGAATATTTATTAATTAGAAAGATTCATTGGCAGGTGCAATGGAACTTAAAAAAATTTTGGGAAGATTTTTTTGCTTGCTTTTTCTTCTCTGTTGCAATTTGTACTGAGACTGATGATGAATAATTGAGTTGAGATTTCCAGATTTGTTCAGCATTGACCTAAATCAGCTCCTACTAAAATTACTGTGAATACTAACCATGTTTAAAGACAAAGATGATTCTGCTCAATCCTATATGTATATATATGGTTTGGGGTGGAGGTAGCCAGCAATCCAGAACCATGCAGCTGCTTGTTCACTCCACACCCATCCTCCCTCAGCTCCCAGAGGAATGAGGAGGAGGATCAAAAGAATGCACCTCCCATGGGTTGAGATAAGAACAGTCCAGTAACTAAGGTATAACACAAACACTACTGCTACCACCAATAATAATAATGATAACGGAAATAACAAGGGAAGAGAATACAACCACTCACCACCCGCCAACCGATACCCAGCCTGACTTGAGCGGTGATCTAGTCTTCTGAGTAACTGCCCCCAGTTTACATACTGGGCATGATGTGCTGTGGTATGGAATACCTCTTCGGTTAGTTTGGATCAGGTGTCCTGTCTCTGCTTCCTCCTGGCTTCACCTCCTCCCTGGCAGAGCATGAGACTCAGAAAGCCCTTGGTCAAAGTAAACATTACTGAGCAGTAACTAAAAACATCGGTGTTATCAGTGCTGTTCCCAGGCTGAAATTCAAAAAAACACAGCACTGCACCAGCTACTAAGAAGGAGAAAAACGACTGCTACTGCTGAACCCAAGATACTCAAGTATGAGAGCAGATATGCATCAAGTACCTCAGAAATGTTAGTACCACTAATTCATACCAGTTTACCTTGCTTTACATTCTAGCAGTAGTAGCAATTGAAGGTAAGCTGCTCATCAAAAAGGGAAAAGGTATTTGTTCCTAGCACTAACATGTCTCCTCTGCAGAGCCAGGAGAAATCAAGATGCATGCAAATCACACAATAAAAATGTGATACAGACTTTCAGTGTCCTTGCCTAAGTTTCTCAAGTTCCAGCTTAAAACTATTGACTTTCCTGACCTGATGCGCTCTAGGAGGACAGTTCCAAAACTTCTTTCTCCTGTTTTCTAATATAAACATATCGCAGGACTAACTTGTTTTAACACATCGAAAATCAGACTGTATAGACGTAATCCATGAAAGTATTTGATGGACTATAGTGATAGGACAAGGGGTAATGGGTTAAAACTAGAACAGGGGAAGTTCAGGTTAGATATAAGGAAAAAATTCTTTACTATGAGGGTGGTGAGGCACTGGAGCAGGTTGTCAGTAGAAGTGGTAAATGCTCCATCCCTGGCAGTGTTCAAGGCCAGGTTGGAAGGAGCTTTGGACAACATGGTTTTCTGTGAGATGTCCCTGCCCATGGCAGGGGTTGGAGCAAGATGATCTTAAGGTCCTTTCCAAGTCTAATCATTCTGTGATTCTGTGTTTCTATGATACTTGTTACACTGCCATATTACTTGCAGTTATCGCCTGAGCATACCAGCTGTACACAGTAAAAGGGGATATATATGTATATGATAAGATATATTATATATAATAAGAATGCTAGTAATAGTGCAACCTATTAAAGCACAGAACCTGTCAGTGTAGTATGCTAGTACCTTATCAGCACATATAATGCAACACACATTATCTTTCTGATTTTCCAAACCTAGATCTTGTGTGCAGACCAAAAACACTTTTCCTTGGTGTTTTGAAGTTGAAGGCAGTGTTGTAAGTGTGCACCGGCAAACTTTTGAAATCTTACCCACTTTTCCCACTGTATAGCCATGAGAAAAGAACCAAGGACCAGTTCTTAAAATTTAAATTCTCACCAGGTCCCAAGGAGGGATATCAGGATGGGGATTGCTGCTCACCTTATTTCTGTAAAGTTTTTAACTGTGTGTAGTTTTTATAGTCCTTTTGAAGGGTGAGAAATGGCTCCATATTCACATTTTTAACATTCATTATGGAGAAGCTAGAAGCCTGTGGTTTTCAATTGCCTTTCTAACAGTGGTCAGATGATGAAGACAATCTGTTTAACAAACTGGCATATAAGATAGCTTTCTCCGTATGTCACACATTTGCTATTCCATCTGCTGGGTAATAAAGCCAGCAAAAGCCCGACCTGGCCAGCCCCAGGGTGATCTTCTTGTCTTCCAAAAAACACCAGAAAAAGTGACAAACTCATTTAAACTTTAACATATTTTATTTCACTCAGTACTTCCTGTTGTTCTCGATACTACATAATATAAAGCCAGTAGGTGTAAATCATTTATTTCAGGTAATCATTGCTTTTCACTCTTTGTCCTTAAAGAAGGAAATACATGAGAATGTGATGCAATAAAATGAAGGTTGAGTTTCTACCTATATTCAGGAGCAAAGACTTTCAGATTGGATCATGGAAACTTGTGCTTTAGGGAACAGGTTTTTTAGTCAGCCAGAAGTCTGCTAGAAAATCCATTCAATTTTTGAGAATTATTTAAGGAGTTAGAGATCACAGTGATGAAACACTATGATTTATTTGATGTTGATGTTCTAAAAGATGGGATCACTAGCTGCAAAATTGTTATTTACATCCTTAATGGAGATGGTCTTCAGTAAGTTTTAACATTTTTAGTTTTATGGTGAATAGAAAGGTGCATACAAGCATGACACAGTTCAGTCTAAACATTTTTATTAGCTCTTGAAGAAGTCTTCAAGTAATATGTACAAATTTGTGCATCATGCAGTCCAGCTGACATGGCCAAAGCTCTTATTATCAGATGATAAACAGGCAGGCAGTGAGAAGTCCTTGGTGGATGTGTTATCTTTTGGAGGGGCATCTGTGCATGGTCTAATATCTAATATCACAAAAACAAGTATATGTTAGAGAAGTTCACTTTTCTGCTTGGTAAAGCTCCTATTCTCTTTCTGTAGATGTGGAATGGAATAACCATTCATTCTGAGTCCACAGCCCCTTAAGATGATGCAGTTTCTCTAGTGGAACTGTTTTGGCTCGTTGGTTTTGGTGTTTTTTTTGGTTTTTTTGGTTTTGTTGTTTGTGGGGTTTGGTTTTTTTTTTTTTTTGTTTGTTTGTTTGTTTGTTTTTCCTGTCTTTTTTAATATGAGAAGAAATACATTCATTCTTGAGCCAACATGTATCCTTTGACTGGCACAATTGTGCAACATATGTTAGCCACTCAAATCTCAGTGCCATGAAGACCTCATAAGAGCTTCAAGAAAAGAAGGGTGCTGTCAGAAGATGAGGTAGTGCAATTTCCTTTTGTAAAGGAACTTAACATGGCTGCATGCCTCCAGTGATATGCTGGTTTTGAACTTCACTTTGTTACGCTGTTTCCAGTTTTTATTAGCTCTTGCAGAAATCTTCAAGTAGTAAGAGCTTCTCTTCTGTTGCTAACCAAAGTACTTGAAACCTAACTCTCATGAAGCACTGTAAAGAATAGAGGGATTAGTTAAGTTCTTTTTGTTTACAAGAGAGCAGGTGTCACTGAATCAGAGTTTAAATATGGTTGTACAATGCTACTCCTGTAGGGAAAACTGGGATACGTTGTGTGCAGCATGATAAAAAAGAGAGATTCCAGCTTTTGATTACTTATTGTACTCATAAACCTCTGTATTTTGTACTCAGTGTTAAAATGTAAATTAAGAGTTAACAGCAATCAAGGACACTTTTTAATTTTCATGTTTCATTACTTATAACTGGTTCCTTACTTAGAGAGGTCTCTTTTTAAATGAAGATATTGTTGTTCTGATAGCCTTTTTTATACCTGCTGTCATCAAATACAGCTACATCCCTTTTGTTTTCCTTTGTTCATGTTTGACCTTTGTTAGTAGAAAGTAATCTTGATGCCAAGCTTTTGATAGAATGAAAAAAAACCCAAAACCCAAAGGAAGATTGGAGCATGTCAAGGAAGAGAAGGGGGAGGGAGGAATGCTCTCCAGTGCTTGTTAAAATCATCTTCAGGGATTTGAAATCACCTGTGTTTAGGAAGTTGTCCCAAATGAACTCTGATCTCTCTTAAAGTGGTTATATAGTGTATCTAGCCCTAGTTTCTGCAGCTAATCCCACTGGCATGCTATGCTAACCTTGGGTATAGTGCAAAACAAGAACAAGGCTTTTGGCTGCTGTCTGTTTTGATTTAACAAGTTGTGTTTGCTGGGCAAATGATTTATTGTATGAGCATCATTCCTGTGGCCATATGAAGGTCACTGAGTGTATTGCAGAAACAGTGCACGGTAAGCAGAGTGGTAGTGGCTGCCTCACTCCAACACTTCTGGTTACAGGTAATTTGAATGTTGTAAACTCAATGCACTCTAAAAATTACAGATGTTTTGTGTGCAAGGCACAATTGAAGAGATAAAATAAATTCCTTTATTGTCTGTATTTCTCTTTTTCATGCTGGAATTAATAAATCAAAATTTTCATAAGTTTGGTGCATTACATTGTGCAAGTGTTTTAACATTTTGTGTATAATGTAATCTCACTTCAGAGGAGACGGAGAGATGTCAATAGCTTAAGGTCCTTTTCAACCCTAACCGTTCAATGATTCTACAGATATAAGGAGGAAATTCTTTACTGTGAGGGTGCTGAGGAACTGCAACAGGCTGCCCAAAGAAGTGGTAAATGCTCTATCCCTGGCAGTGTTCAAGGCCAGCCTGAACAGAGCCTTGGGAGACATTGTCTAGTGTGAGGTATGCCTGCCTATGTCAGGGGGTTGGAACAAGATGATCTTAAGGTCCTTTCGAACCCTCACCATTCTACGATTCTATAGAATATGAGCAGATTCAAGCATTTTATATAGAATTTACCTCAATTTAGGCAAATTCTGAGGTGGGAAATGTGTCATCATAGAGCAGTACTCATTGTGCACCTCAGACGGAAATGAATAATATTATATTTTTCCATACTGGTGTCTTCCTCAAATTATAGCACTGTGTTCTTCCAGGTTATGGAGGTATGCAGAAGGCTAAAGGCATACAGAGCTGGTGTGATGTATTGCCCTATGTTTCCCTGGGGAATATAATGATGTATAAGGGTACCTGTGTGCTGCAAGTGGCCCCATGTGAACAGGTCTTTCTCAGCGTAAAACTACATGACAGGCTGTTGTAGCAGTGATTATTATCTAGTGATTGTATTACATACAATATTGTATTATGTTATCAGTGATTATATTATCTTGAGTATTACCCCAGAGCAGAGAATTTTAATTCCCTCTCTGCAGATCCCTAAGTTACTGAAGTCTTTTGAAGGAGCATATGTTAGCACTTTCATATTCTTCATTAAAAATAAATATGTAGCAGATTTTCTGAAAATCGTTTTGGGTTTTGGGGAGTAGGAAATTGTGAACAGAAGAGTCCATTGTGTATCACAATTCAAGTTCCATTTAAGCTGTTTATAGAAACAAGCTTGATAAATAACATTTTCATTTCAGATAGAAGTTTGTATGGGAGAGATTAGTGTTTTAGGACTAATCATGTGAAAGCGAAATACTAAATTGTTCACTTCTTCATAAATAAGGATTGGATTTTGTAATTTTGCTGTATTCTGCTTACTCTGAAAGTTTATTTAAAATCTCATATTTCTATATATAAGAAAATATATTTTATATGCAAACTTGAGGTTTTGTACAATATACCTCCATAGTGATAACGCCCTTTTATGTGATAGAAATGTTCTTAGTCCAGAAACTGTTTCAATGCCTCCTCACTTGCCTTTGTAGCCTTAAGTGTACTATTTTTGACTCTCCTGGGAGGAAACCTAACTTTTTTTCAATCCACTGAAAATTAATATTTCCCTATTTTTTTTCAATTTCCATCTCCTATCTTAGACATGAGTCATCATGTATTATGGGGTGACCTACTTTCAAGCTTTCCTGTTGATTCTTTTGCGTGGTCTGTTTCAAACACATTTGGGGTTTTGTCATTAACAAAGGAAAAAGCGGGTATATATGTAGCTGTTAACACTTGGGAAAGTAATGCCTGTATTCGAGTCACTATTTCAGCACGTTTTCAAGTTTTTCAATGAAGAAATACAGCATGAAAAAATGATGGGTCTTATCTCTTAATATTGTGTAGCCCTGTAGTTATGACCCTTGCTCAGATATGGGACTACACATTCATTCTTTTTAATATAAAGATTCAAATCTGTTCTGTCTCAAGCTGCAGCTATTTGATACTCTCCATTATTCTCAGAACAAATACCTTGTGCTGAACAAAAGAACTGTCTGAAAGTTATCTTCTCCTGAAGTGATATGTAGGGTTGTTTGGTTTGGTTTTAAATTTAAACCACTTTTTTCCCTTTGTCCAAGGTTAAAGGATGAGTATTGTCTCTGACAGGGACTCACTGCAGTGTCTCAGATAAATAAGGTTACTATAAAGATAAACACTTTATACATTGTTCAAAATTTTGTGAGATATTTAGATCTCATTTCACCAGAGTGTGCGGCTAAATTCTTGATGTGTTTTGAAATTATGATGGGAGAAATGGAGAAGTTAAGACTTCCTAATGTAAGTTTCACTAGGTAGAAAAAATGAAATCAGAGTGATGGGTGACAAAGTTTTGACAGATTTTGTGGTATAGGGTTTAAAAGAAATATTTGGAGCATTTTTCTCAGGCATATTTTAACTTATTTGAGAATGTTTTATATTCTTGAACCTCAGTGTTTCTTTTGCTTATTATAATTATTTTTTATCTATAAAATTTCCAGCATTTTTTTATAGCTAGTTCAAAAGAAATATCCTGTTATGGTAGTCTCCTCTTTACTGGAAGAAAGGAAGGTTGCCTATATGTATTCATCCATACATAATATATTTGTGTACGTTTGTGGTGCTCTACTGCTAGTTCAAATGCATAAAAATTCCAGCTTCATACAGGAATAGCTTCTATGTAATATAATACATACTATAACATAGTATATATGATGGTTTGCATAAACTCATTTTATGCCAGAAAAGAAATTTTTAGAAATTCCATGGCTGCTTCCATCATTTTGGTCTTTTCACCAGTGGTTCAAAACTGATCCTAGCATTTATGCAAATATCACATTCAGTACTTGCTCTGCCATCATAACTTGCAACCTTAGGCTTTAATCTTCATATACAGTCCTAGGATACTTAGTGTTCACATTATTCATCTCTGCCATCATTGCAAAGTCATCCAAATTGTATTTATGGAATTTATATGTGCCATAGTGTTCTGACAGTTTTATGGATGAAATTAATCGGACCATCTAAAGATAAGTTTGTTACTTGTCACTTTCTTTTCATCCCTCCACCCCATCATAATTAATGGGCTTTTTTTCTTACAGCAGGCTGACATAATTTTAATGATGTTGCTTCTGTGCAAGCTTTAATTATGTTTTATAATCTATGATACTTTATACTTTCTCCTTCCTTGCGCTAACAGGGTGATAATCTGGAAAATGATGCTTCTTTACAGGCATATGAGGAGTGATCAAAAAATACAGACATAAGCTGTTTTTCTCTTAACAGGAATGTCACCCATTAATGTACCTTTACTTGCTTGTAAGCTGATGATATTCTTGAAAAAATTTAATTGCATTTTTAAAAGTAGCACGTTCAAAAGTGAATGGGAAATAACATGCAAAGGCTTACTATAATAACTGCACCTGTACCACAGAAAGTAGAAAAAACTACTGTGTTCCTACTTTGTTCATCATACTGCATATTTTCAGTGGTAGCATTTTAACATTCAAGTTGTTCTGGACATTAAATGTTTTCCAGCATGATGACAAGAAAAGGCACCTGGGCTGATTTTGTGTCATCGTGGATTCATGAAAGCCAATGATATAGAGAAAAGTTTGCTACTGAGTGTAGGGGTGCTAGATTTATAGTTTAATTCTAGATACCTTAAGCCTGTTAGGATAGTCAAAGTTCACTTTGGTGTGAATGAGCTTTTTATACAAGAGTGTGAGATCAGATTTTGTTAAATTGGTGGTCTTCAGGAATATTCCCAGGAATTTGAGTTTTCTGTTCATTCTCAATCTCACCTGGTTTTGGAAAGCAAGATTTTTGGGGGCAATATATAGCAGCTAAACTATCGATGCTGGCTCAAATAGTTTGGATACCTTGATTTACAACCAAGTTGACTCTCTATTGATGCCCAGTCTAGCAGCCCAGCTGCAGAATGCCCATTATTTGCTAAATGTGAAGTATTCCACATTTAAGGAAGGGTCACTTTGTTAGGTTTTATAAAGAGACACAGCTCACACAGAAATCTGGCTCATACTAAAATCATTTAGTTAATATTAAAGCACTACTAGGATTTAATTTCACTTTTCAGAAAATAGGCATTTTGTGAGTTTTGCATCAAAGTTCTGCAGTGTCTTTTGCCTTGAGGGATATGCAGGGAGGGAAATGTCAAATTAGGCCACTTTTACCTATTTACCTATTTAAATCAGAACACTTGTGTTCACACAGTTGTGAGGCCAAAAATATGACAAGCTTCACATACAGGATTTAAAATAAAGATGCAGAGATAATGCAGAAAAATAAAATGCAATTTTCCATTCATAAAAATAGAGGTACATATCATATTTTTACAATTCTGCACTAAGACTTTAGTAAGGTAATCTCAATCCATACCCTGGCATTTAAAATTCTTCTCTTACATAAATGAAGAGAAAGAAAGGTGGTTGCTCCACCTTTATGTTGTGAAAAACAATTTCTGGTAAATGATTTAGGCTTCAGATTTTTAATGACTGATGAAGATAGGAAGGGATTTTTTGTCGTTACTTGGTATATGTATTTTTTAACTTGCTTTTCTCTCTCCCCTCAATTTGACTGATCTTACCCTGTCCTTTCTTTCTTCCTTTCTCCTTTATTTCTTTGTCAGTGGTACCTGGCTTCAGTCCATCTTCTTGCTGTGATCCCTTTTTATGTATTTTCACTCACTTCTGTTGCCCATACTTTTTACTTTTCCTTGTACCTATTTATATGACTGTTTTCATCCTTTGCAAGGAAAAATTGATGGTTTTTATATGCCTGGAAAATTAAATGCAGAAAACTTTACTTTTCATTCCAAACTGGGAGAATAAGGGTAAGTTTTCTGCAGAATAAAACTTCTAAGTATTTTTATTCATAAATCAAAGAAGTTTTAATTTTGTTATGCTTTCTCACATTTATAGTGCTCTAAAATCATCACAGTGTTACACTTATACCCTTTTTGATTGCTGTGAAAGATGTCTAAATGATGGTTTAGATAATCAAAATTTTTCAGAAAAAATATATTATCAAAAACAGGAATTTGATTTATCTTCACATATCCTGGTAACAGTTTAATGTAATCATTTGGATTTGGATTGAGTTGCATTTAGCTTTATTACTAGTAACTTCTCTGTTGCAAAAATTGTAACTGGCTGTAAAGGATGGTGAAGAAAATCCATGCACCCTATTCTTGATAGTTTCCCTGAGTCATCCACCCTTCTCAAAGGTGCTTTGGATGAATTTAGCACAGTAATACAGAAGTAAAAGATGTAGTTTATCTGGTCTTATCGGCATCAGGGCTCTCAGGGCAGGATCACTCCTTTTACTATATTATCTGAGGCTTTAGTCTGTTCTTAGAATTGATTTTATTTTCTTACAGCAGTCAGCAAGAGTTAGTTTCAGATAGTTTAGTCAGTCTTTCCTTAAACTCTTCACAGAATATTGAAGAATGAGAAGTGGAAATCAAGAAACTTCTGCAGCTGACATTTTCTCTTTTTATTTCTTTTGATGCTTTTACTTTTTTGTTTTGCCTTTTTTTTTTTTCCCCTGTCTGTACAGCACTGAAAATTTTNATTTTTGTTTTTTTTTTTTTTTTTTGTTTTTTTTTTTTTTTTTTTTTTTTGTTTTTGTTTTTTTTTTTTTTTTTTTTCTTTTTTTTTTTTGTTTTTTTTTTTTTTTTTTTTTTCCCCTGTCTGTACAGCACTGAAAATTTTGCTGTTGAAATTGTCAAAATGAAGTTGAATTACAATGTGATTTAAAACCTGTGGGCCGGATTAAAAAATACACTGGAGAGTCTTGATAGCTCTTGGTTGGGCATGTCTCTAAGATATGAACACAGCTTTAATTGCCATATTCATAACTATTGTATGGATCAGTGGGGTGACAACAGCTCATATCGTCATTAAGGAAAACAGTGCCTATATAACTACTGATTCTCATTCTCATCCAATTAATCTTCAAACAATATACCCTCAGTACAATGTTTCAGTTGACCATTCCATAAAAATTCCATAGGAAAGACCACATTCTCTGTAATGCTTGCATGGGCTGGGAATAATTACCAGAGTGTGAGAGTTGAAGGGTTATGTATGTATGGTTGTTTGCTTTTTTACAACTGGCAGAAAAAGATGATCTTATTTGCTATTCTATCTATGTTTTCTTCTCAAGAGAGATTTCATTGTTCTTGCATGTCACTTTGTCATGAATGATGTTCTTCACTTATAAGACAGAACAATATGTTTAGAGATATAAACCAGTGATTTACAAAGTTTGATAGTAAATGCAACAGTGGTTTAACATGCTTAGATAGCAAGGTATACTTGAGTATTTACAATATAGAGGGCAGGGTTAGACAAAACTGTCAGAGAGACCCTCCCACTGAGTCCTTTGTGAATGGAGTTTTCATTCATCTACATTTAGAACAGACCAGACCTGGTCGAGGGTTTATGTCTAAATATGTATGCAGTCAATCTTCTCTATCACTTAGATTTTAGAGTTTCAGTGAGCTGAAGAAGTTTCCAATTCACTTACTGAGTATCTGATGTGATAATGATTCTCTTGACCTTGAGAAGTAAACCTGAGAGGCATCCCTACTTAAGGGTCAGTCCTAGCATGCAGCCCATTACTGTGCAGGTGAACTCAATGGTCCCTGGGCTGTCCACTGTTTATGGAGTAAGATGATTGACTTGTAGCCTTATTTAAATACTAGCCATATTTTGGTTGGCACATTCTCAACTAGCCCTCAGCTGTTGAGCAAGATTTATAGCCCTTACCTATTGTGTTGTTATCTTTCTCCCCAGAGTCCAACTTACACGAAATGCAACCATCAGGATCATCACTGGAGGGTATTGCTTAAGCAGAAAAGGGGAATTGGAGGATCACACTGGCACACTTTTTTCTTACAGTAGTCATAATTTTCAATTTACTGCACATTTTCTTGTGAGACCTATCATATGCATGTTATGACAGTTAAGGAGACACTTTCAGTTCACCTCTCAACCCTGCCTAACTAATGCAGATAATTCATCTGCTTCTTGAAAGGTTTTCCTTTGTTCCAGTGTATTTGGAAATTATGCCATCACCCTGGATGCTCACATGTAAGGAATAAAATCCCAAACCAAGATGAAATTTTGTGGTACAGGTATATTCATCTTTTATGTTCCTCCCCTTCTCATAATTACTTTCTGGTAAGACCTTTTGTCTGTAAGTAGGCTTTAATTAATTTTAATAATTCTTTTCTGCTGTGGCATTCTGACATGAGCAATCATACCTCACTGCAGACATGAATTTTACACTATCAGACTATTTCTTACCTCAGACAAATCATATCCCTTACTTCACATTTTTACTTTCCAGTTCAATAACATGCTTGGAGGAACCCAAGTATGTCTAATAGGTACAATCCTCTGTCTGACAGGTATGATCTTCTTTTCATGAATCTAGGCTGGCTGAACCTTACTTCACTGCATGTTGCATGTAATGCTTTTCTCTTATTAGTGTGTCTTCACAGCTGAAGGCAAATTATTCCTTCATCTTGTTGTTTTTTTTTCTTATCTATGGGGACATCTGCATATTTTGGCTATCTCCTGAAATTTCTTCAGCATTGTGTGAATGACAAAGCCATCCACCAAAGGTATACTTGTTTCCCTCGTAAATTTCTGGGCCTGTGCCCTTCTAATTATTTCACTGCATCTTTCAGGTCTCGGTTACCAGCATACTGAACTATTTAATTGATTTCATAGTATTAAATACTTACTCCATGCCTGATGTCATACCTCATTATCAAGTGCTTTTTTACCCTGTAGTAAAGAAAATAGTAAGTAAGGTATTTCGCTATCAGAAAGATACCTCTCTCAGGGATGACCTCCAGCTTTCACTGTTTAAAAGATAGGCAGAGACTTCATGCAACTTGATTTCATCTGTCACCACGATGTCAGTCTTCCCTAAATGGTTCTACTCTCTCTTCATTGAGCTGCTCATATCCTGTGTATTTTTAAGACTTGACTGCAGTTCATCTTTAATTTCTATGCTATTTTTGTTTCAGGCTGCTTTTATTCCTTCTCATCCATGCTGAGATTCTAATTTATTTTTGTTTGTATACCTTTTGCTCAGCCTTCTTCACTGATATTTATAAGTTCCAGTAAGACTCTTTCTTGGTCCTTTTGTCAATCTGCCTTTCCAGCCAAATGTCACAGAGCTGTGGCATTGCAGCAATGTATTATTTACTTTCTGCCTCCTATAATCAATGTCAATACTATCTGTATGTTCAGTTAATCATTCTCAATTCCTCCCATTTTACTTATTCTTACTCTTCTGCCTCATTCTGTTTACTTTCATATGGTTTTAACTGTACCCAGCCTTGACAGTATATCTTCTTCCTAACCTAACTTCTTTTTTAATCAAATTTGCATTGCTGAGATTCTTCTTTGCCTTAAATCACACCTATTCTGTCACTTACTTTCTATTCCCTTGCAATTTGATGTATATCTTGAACTTAGTCACCTTTCAGATAGTCTAGTATATGGTGCCCCTGGTCTTATTACTTCAAATAGGTGCAATCTAGGCTCTGTTTCTCTAGATAATTTAAATTTTATACTGCTGTCATTTCAACCTTTTAAAATGCTGTTTTATTAGTACAGTCATTTTATTGTCCAGTTGCTCTTTCTGCCAGGAATGGGGCCAACAGTCTATTCCTATAACTAACTTGCCAGCTGAAGCATATTCATCCACCATCCATACTAGTTCTTTTCCGTCCTCATTTCTCTCCTGTTCCTTTCTCAAGGACTTCTAAGGCCTTCTTGATAAACCAGCTTTTTATTTGTTGATAGCTGTATATCATATATCCATATTCTGATTTTCTGGAATATAATACTGAATATCTTCCAAACAGTTTTTGTCATCACATTGTAAAAAGAACTTACAGTTTTTAATTGGGAAGTCAACATTCATCAGTGGAGAGGGAATTCTATTATTAGCTGCTCTTCAGAAGACCTAGACTATGAGTGATAACACAAGAGGAAACTCAGATCATCTTGCATTCTAGAGGATACCCAAATAACTCTCTAGTCAGTATCCAGCAACTCCTTTTCATGTAGAAAAGGTAATGCTAAGCATAGCCACCCACTGAAATGTTTCTTTCTGTGATACATGTTTAGGATATGCACCTTAGTGCTTGGACTTCTGTGAAACAGAGCCCACACACTATAAGCACCTAAGTTCAGCAGTAGTGGCGGTGATTGATGAATTTAAGAAAAAGAAATTTAAAGTTTTATCAGCTACCTGTGTTGCTGCAGCCAAATAGGACTTGACTAATCCATTTGTTTAGCTTCACAAGAAGCACTTCCTCCTGACTTTCTGCAGCAGAAATCACAAAGTTACACATTTATTCTCTAAAGAGTAATCCTTAGTACTGTACTTCAGTTCTGTTCCTGTTCAATTGACAGATTACTGTCTGACACAGGATTGCTTGGATGTCAGTACTTAACATGGCTGTCCTCCAATTTACTGGTCTTTCCCCTTGCACCTTTTTTAACATTTAAATTTATGAGGTCTTTAAGGCATAAACCATTTCAGGATGTTTTTTTTCTTTCTTATAGAATCAGGTCATGCTTTCCTCTGATTTGCTCTCAGAAAAATATTAAAGGTTAAGGGTAATTTTTGCAGTTTTATGAAGGGGCGGAAAGTGGAAAGGCTTAAATAAAGGGTTGTACATCTAGTATTGTTAGTGAAATCATGCTTCAGTGTCAACTTTTGGTTTGTGGCATTTCATTGTCATTATAAAAGTTTAAATTACCTAAGCATACTAATTTTAATTATCAGTTGCAATTAAGACAATCTCAAATGCTACAAGAAAACTCTGAATCATCTATAGCCAATATCATAATTGCTAGAAATTGCTGTAACAATTGCTGTCATGCTGACTAAGTGCAGGCTGGTAATACCCGTGTCATGGTGTAACTCCAATGGGAAGCTCAACCTCCCCCAGCCGTTCACTTACTCCCCCCCAGTGGAATGAGGGAGGGAACTGGAAAGTGAAAGTGAGGAAAATCATAGTTTGAGATAAAGAGAGTTCAATAGGTAAAATGAAAGCTGCACATGCACAAAGCACAATAAGGAATTCATTCACTAGGTCCCATGAGCAGGCAAGTGTTCAGCCATCTCCAGGAAAGCAGGATTCCGTCATGTGTAACAATTACTTGGAAAGACAAATGCCACAATTCCTCCTTCTTCCCCAAAATTTTGTTGCTGAGTACAATGTCCTGTGGTCAGGGATATGCCTTTGCTCAGTTGGAGTCAGCTGTTTGTCCCCTTCCAGCTCCTTGTGAACCCTCAGCTTACTCACTAGTGGCATAGTGTAAGAAGCAGAAGAGGCCTTGATTCTGTGTAAGCACTGCTCAGCAATAACTGAAACATCCCTGTTATATCTGTTTTGGTCACAGATCCAAAAACTAGCACCATACTAGTGACTATGAAGGAATTTAACTCTATTCCATCCAAAACTAGCACAACCTGAAAAATGGTTGTGGTGGTTTAGTAGGGTCCTAGCAGCAGAGCTCTGGCTTGTTAAGAATAAATTGCATACAGAGGCTTTGCAATAAAAGCCAAGGGAAATAAGAGATTTCAGTCAAACAGGTTTCTAGAGCTCAAAGGTTACCATCTTCTGTAGCAAATATGTAGCATCAGATGCTTCCATTTTAAAATAAATGTAATAATGGACTGACTCTTGGCTGATTTGCTTATAAGGCAAACTTTCAAGTAGAATAGAATCATGTTATTTACCGATTATTAGCACTTTTTTCTAAATATGGGTGCACCAGCAGGCATGATGTTAAGTCCTATGAGGAGAATATATGCTTTACAAGACTCAGAATGGGCTTACTGTTTAGTATGGCTGTATTTCATGAATGTTTCATGCTCACCCAAGGATACACTTGCATGTAAACCAGATAGAACACCTCTGCCTAACTAGGTTTCCTTATGATTTTAGAATAGCCCTTTATTTTGTATAATTCAGATATGAGGTTTAAAGAACCAAAAGTACTATTTACACGTTTGCTACATTCTGTCTATTCCTCTGAACTGACAAGGCTTGATGCTTTGAAATGAACTTAACCTGTATTCATTTCCCTGCTGCCATTGCTTAAGATGATCTCTGTGGTTATCACTAGCAGAATAGCTAAATGGGGATCTACACTTAGTTTGGCAATAGCAAGGGTGTAAGGGATGTAACTTTTAGGAAACAGTGATTTAACTGTTTTCTGGTGTCAAAAATTGTTTGTGTTGTTTCTAGTTTGGTTTATCTATAATGCATTGTCACTCCAGGACTCTTCTTCTTTCATCTCTCTCTTAAAGTTGCAATTTCTATACTTGTCTGCGAATCTAAGTGCAATACTTGTGTATAGTTGTTCTGATTTATAAAGCTCAGCAAATATGAATTTTTTTTTGTTCAGTTTTTAACAAAAATAAAATTGGCTCTCTTTTTCATTCAGTTGGTGAAATATATTAGTCCTGTGGACAGGAAAAAAAATGAATGTTTTTATCAAAATGATGCTTCAATATTACTTCATTGTAATAAAAAGCATAAAAAAGATTGCACTTTTTTATTAGGCAAAATAGGTGAAGTGAGAATACTTGTGCTTTAATAGGTCACATTAACACATTGCATCAAATTAAAATGTGGGATGGAGAGGGGCAAGGCTAAGCTTTGTGTTGTGATAGCATGAAAAGTATGTGTCATCATCTTCTCTCCATATGCACAGTGAAAGTAATGCTGCATTGGTAAATAAATCTTTCAGCTTAGTTTGTGCCAAAGAAGAGAGACACATTGAAATTGCGTATATGTTTAAGATGAAGTGTTATTGCTTATAGGCCATTGCAGAGCACACCTTTGAGAGATTGCTGGAGTAAAGAAAGGTACTGCCTAAATGACAAGGCAGAAGAATTGTCAGGCTGCAGTAAGTCATCATGTAGAATAAATGAATTTGGCATGTATATTTTATATAATTTTAAAGCAATAGTGGAAGGAAATTATACTTCATATATAGTATTTCCCAGTCAGCTTAAATAGCCCTGCCTTTGTTATAGGCACAATAAATTTGCTGAATTGCAATTAATTTAACTTTCCACAGAAGGAAATTGTTCATCTGGGCTATTCTTTATACTTAACACCTACCTGAAAAATTTATATAACAAAAAACTGACTCAGTAGGACTTCAGTTACAGCTGGAAGGTAAACTGAACATTTGTTTGTGTCTCACATCTGGTTTGGTAAAATAACACCATAAGGAAGCCCTTATTAAAAAAGTAAATTTTTCTTTTTTTTTTTTTTTTTTTTTTTTTTTTTTTTTTTTTTTTTTTTTTTTTTTTTTTTTTTTTTTTTTTTTTTTTTTTTTTTTTTTTTTTTTTTTTTTTTTTTTTTTTTTTTAGCATTTTGACCAATACTGGTAGGAAAAACCAAAAGTGTATGTATGTCAGATAACATCTGGGCTAAAAAGGGTTAAGAATCACAGTCAACTCTTATTAAGGATGGGAGCTCTAACATTGGTTTCAGGATGTATTCAAGATCAAGTGAAGTGTCAGAAGATAGAAGATACTAGAATAATTTGGTTTTCCTGTTTTGTTTTGTCAAATGAATTCATAAATTATTCATTTAGAGAAAGATTCCCCCCCCCAAAAAAAAAAAAAAAAAAAGTTAAATTTTAGGAAAACTTGTTAGTTAAAAGTTAAAACATACTTNGTTTTCCTGTTTTGTTTTGTCAAATGAATTCATAAATTATTCATTTAGAAAAAAATTCCCCCCCCCAAAAAAAAAAAAAAAAAAAGTTAAATTTTAGGAAAACTTGGTAGTTCAGAGTTAATTTTACACATACTTCATATTAGCATTACTAAAATAGACTTTCTTCATTTGAGTGTGCTTACTGTTTAGGCTGGATTCAAGACGTATTTGTTTTATTTTTGCAAGTCTTCTCTTTAGAAATTATGATAATCAAGCATCAATTATTGTTTAGCAACAGCTTCATTTTCAAACTGTCCATGTGGCAATACTGGCTTGCAGATAATGAATAGGAATTCTTTTTCATTTGAGAAGCCCAACATTAAAAAGTATTCTGTATAATTGTTTAAAAATCTGCTGTTTCTTTGTGCATCCAACTTAAACAATTTAGTCTATCAAATTATGGCCAAAGCTTACTTCTGACCAATAAGAATGCACAAAAATCATTAAAAAGATAAATCATGATTACTGTGTTTGGGAATAATCTTTCACGCATTAAAATGTACAAAGCATTCCTTTTTTATTTTTCAAAATAAAGATTGTTAATTAGATAAATTACTTAATGCTTTGTTGAAAAGTCTTTTCCTTTCAAAACTGTTATTGAAAACATAGTAAAATATTTCTTAGTGTTAGATAAAAAAAACCCTCTTTTCAATCATACTTGTATTTTGTGTCAAATTTTAATCAAGTTTGTCTTTGAAAACCTGTCAGATATACATCTTTAAATCAGCATAGATACAATTAGTACTAATACTTGCAAGTAATTATAAAAAGTACATTTTTTAGCAGCAAGTCTTTCATTTACTTTAAAAGTTAGTCTTTGGAATGTTATCAGCATTGAAAGAAATTGCAGTAAATACTTGTCTGCAAGTGGCATAAATGCAGAAATAACAACAGAAATAACTGTATATAGCTAAAAAAAGACTGTGGCCTCAGACAAATGCTGGTACAAACATAATTTTCCCAACCATGTTTTTTCCCTTCTTTAGGCACAGCTGTAGAAGCCAAAAGCTCTTGTTACTTGATTGAGGTATTTTCTTGTCAACTTAGAGAGTCTTTGAGCAAGATGCAAATTTCTCTTTTTCTTAAATAGCACAAAAAATTGTTCCTTCTCTACCTCTCCCCTTGTCCCCATCCCACTTTGCTCATCTTTACAAAGCATTTTGAAGTACTGAAGTGTTTCTGTATCTTATGTGTTTAGGAAAAAGAGATAGTTTGCATGCATATGAAAACTTTTCTAATGCACCTGAAGCCAAACATTACAGCAGTTAGTTAGTCCAGTTAAATTCTCCCTTGCCTTCTCAGAGTAGATAAAACTATAGTCGATTATGGCGACCATCATTATTCCTGTAACTGCTTTCGCAAGGAATGGTCTATATGCTGTTTATCCATTGGCAAGTAGATGGAAGCGAAAGAACGGGTAGAGTTTTACTTTTTGGAGATCTCCCATGGGGCTGGCATGCACTGTGTTGGTATGTGTGGTCACATACCTGAGAATCTTGCATTATTTGCAAGGGAAAATAAAGCTCCAAATTTTAAGCTGACTGAATAATGGAAAGTCTGGGATAGGTAGCAGGGCATTTGTTATCCTTCATAGAATAATGCAGAAGTCTTTTTTTTTTTTTCAAGGGGTGTTTCTTCTCCAGATGTATCTCTTGCAGCACCTCTTTTTCACTGATACTGGAAATACTGTTTCTGTTAGTTGTGGGTTTAAATGCAGCATGATTACTTTGGACTTTTGTATCAGATTTTTACCCCTGAAATACAGAAGGCATGCTCTGGCTTGGTAAGAAGAAATAATATTCTTATGAAAATAAGAATGTTCATGCCCTGCATCAAACTCATCAGAAGGCAATAATCAACACAGAAAAACAAACATGTGCCAATTGTTGCCCTAAATCCAACATGCGGTCACTGACTTCAGTCCTGCAAGTCAATACTCCAGATGGAGATTAATAGCTGAGATATCATAATGTGAAACACACTACCAAAAAACTCAGCAGGCATTTATGGCAGAAGTCTTCACAAAGGAGGGTTCTTTTGTTATACAGGTAGTAGCCTTTCCAGTGCATCTAACACAGACTTCAAAGTGCAGTAGCTTGGGGTGCTGAGAGAAGTAGGAAGCTGTAATGGATTTGCTTCTTAGAATATGGATGTTGTGAGTGAAACTTCAAGAAGGAGAAAAATTAAGGAATTATAAAATATGCCAGAAAGCTCCAGGCTTAAAAGCTAATGCGGATAAAGTATATTTTAAAAGAAAAGATACATGAGAGAGACCTTGCCTGAGAGCCATCATTGTGTTGGAGATGGCAGAAATACAGAAGCTCCTAGAAAGTTGCTCAGGACCTTGATGGAGAAAAGGCAGTAAGCTAATGAAAAGATTTGAGAGAATAACTGTACACAGAAGTAACATTTGTTCTCATTTCTGAGACAGAAGATTCTTGGAGGCAGGATTATTTTATATACAGTCAGCATAGAGTAAAAGCAGTTCAAATAGTCAGCAGTACTGGTAATTATCATGCCATGTCTGATTTAATATTGAGTAATAAAAGTGGCATATTTTGTAATCATCTTCACACAAATACTTTTTCAGGATTTACAGTAATGACTATCTGTATTTAGATATTCTGCTTTGTTAGAAGAGGTATTTATTCACTTAGCTAATTTTCCTTTTCATAATATTTGGACAATTTATGACTTTACCAACTTGTACATTTTTAACTTCAGGGTTTCTCAGAGTCTATCTTGAGGCAAATTATGATAATTGAACTTTTTACAGGGCTATGTTTCTACAAATTTTCAAAGACATAGTAAAATGTCTGCTGAAGGATTGACACTGAATTAACAAAACATCCCTGTGATGGAAGTGAAATGCTTAGTTCAGACCAGCTGTCAATGTTTCCAGGAGAGAGCATGGACAGTGAGTATAAGCTTCAAGTGTTGGTCCTGGCTATCAAAAGATAAATGAATGCCATGTTTTTGATAGTTTCTCAGCTCTCCAGTGGTCATGGGCATGACTGTGAAGGTTACCTGATCACAGGTGTGTAAAGATCTTGACAGTGGGGGTGCCAGTATTCTGAAATACACAAGGACCCAGGGGGCTCGGCTTCTGAGAATTTCCTTATTATTCCTTATTACAGATTACTAAAAAACTAGTATTAGTAAACATATATGTATACACACTACAAATCACTACACAACTACTACTAGGAAAGCAAATATATGTCTATTTAAAGTTGTTACAGAATTACAATGAGTGAAACAACTGTGTTTCATAGAATCATAAAATGGTTTGGGTTGGAATGGACCTTAAAGATCATTTGATTCTAACCCCCCTGCCATGCCCAAGGACACCTTCCACTAGACTAGGTTGCTCAAGGCCCCATCCAACCTGGCTGTGAATCTACTTGAGTCTACTTCTGAATTGTTACCTGTGTGTGCACCTATAAGTATATTTCATTAGGTGTTACTAGTATAACATTCACCAAAATGTTCCCAGCAGTGGGGCTAATCAATAATGGAAAACTATCACTTCAAAGATGACCCATGTCACAGAGTCCTGAGTCAGCCAGGTGTCTCCAGCTAGGGTCTAGGCTGTCTGTGTGATCTTGTGCAGAGAAGCTCATTTCAGGCAGATAGCAGTTTACTTTTTATCTCTTTTTGTGTAAAAGGGTGTAAAGCATCAGTTCCCAGAATAATTGTTGCTGACTCCTATTTTCCTGGAAGGTCAGTTCCTTATCACTGTTTCTTTGTCCTGCACCTATCAAGGTTTCTTTGTCCTGCCAACTACTCCCCATCAAGAAGGTTTCATGGAAGCTTATCAAGGATGTCTGGGGTGACCTGTCTAGGGAAATGTCCTTCTTTGTCAGAATGTTTACAGGGTAGTTTTTTGGCAGCTCTGCCAAGCTCTTGTATTATACTTTGAAATAGGAGTAAAATTTGCAATTCAGAAATAAAATGCAACACTGCATTCAGGGAAATGTTTTACTTAAAGCATTTATTTTTTAATATTTTTTGCTGTTCTTTCTGGTGTGCAAATTTACCTGTGTGTAGAAAACCTACACTAGGCCTTCTGAAGCACCCACTCCCTTAGTGCGCTGTTTGCTTGAGAAAAGTGCTAGCTGAATATTCGCAAAAGATGCCCAATACACACACACACACACACACCCATATTAGTCTTTTATTCACAATTCTTTGTATTTTTGCAGGGGTGTTTTTGTGTATTTTGGGGGCTTTTTGGGGGAGAAGGGTTGGTTTTGGAGTTTGTGGTTTTGGTGGTTTTTCTTTTTTTGTGGGTCTCATTGTTTTGGGTTTTGTCTTTTTTGTGTGTGGGTGGGTTTTGTGTTTGGTTTGTTGGTTTTCATTGTTTACATTAATGCATTCGTCTTTTCTATGGAAGCACAATAATTCAACACTCGGGTTACCAATATAAAGCCTTTTCTGCAAGAGTTAGTAGAAGAGCTTCAGACTGAGCAGTATTGAGTAACAGTGAATTGAAGTGGGCATGGAGAATGTGATTTGCTTCTTTAGCTATGAACTCAGTGATTTCAGACTAGTAGAATAGTGACCCATATACTGATCTGTTGGAAAGCAGGTAGATGGTGTGAATGCATGTGTATGAAAAGCAGATGCATCTGTATTTCCTTCCCAAGCCATTCCCATCTCAATTTCTGGTATTTCAGCTTCAGAAAGTCTGGATATTGAGTCACTTTGCACTTTGTACAACATTCAGTTGGCAAGGTCACATAGCAAACAGCAGCTGGATGGAAAATCTGATTTTCTTTTATGTTAAGCTTCAATATCTTTTCTCTAAACAGAATTAATAGATCTACCCTTTTCAGGATGCTTTCACATCTTCAAATATTTTTTAAGAGATGGGTATTAGTTGTGGTAAAAAATGTTGCTGGATTATAATTCAGTCTAATTCTTGGACCCACTTAGTCTGTGTGCTATGGTGGGGTTTTATTAGGTTGATGTGCTATTAAAAATGGATTGAATTGTGTAGAGATAAATTTTGAGGTCTTAATCTAGTGTCTGATGCTGTGAATAAATGGTCTAAGGAGTAAAATGAGAAAAATAGTTCAAATTCTGCCAGAAAGCTTTGTTTTGATTTTAGTCACAAAGTAGCTGCAAGATTGCAGGGTTTTTTCTTTTATTTTCTTTTTTCTTTATGATAAAGTAATATGCCTGGCAGTGCATCCAAGTGTTATTTTTTGAGAGGGAAGGCAACACAGGAAAACTCTTACTCAGAATCAATTTGCTTTGGTTGGAGGACATGAAATAGGTAGAAAACATCATGTTTACAAGAATTAATGGAAGACCTTCCAGTCATTAGAAAAGTAGTCTGATTCACTCAAGGAATCAGTTCTCAGAAAGCAACATTCTCTGTATATTGGTTATGAAACGGGAATACTAAAATCTGATGAAAATTTGCATTTATACAGAGGAAGAGACTTGAGAAGTGAAGTACAGAATAAAAGGTGCAAGATTTTTGCATTTTCATGGATAGGTAAAGGCAGTGGTAAAAAGTGATTTAGGGTTTCATTCATGTTTGTGTGTCTTTCATGACAGGATCAGTTATGTTTTGTACAAAAAGAGAAGTAGGGCTTAAATGTGTGTGTGTGTGTGGGGGGAGGGTGATGTTCTGATTTATATTTAGCTGTACCTTATTCCACTGAAGTCAATAGTGCTACAGAAACAAGAGTTGAAGGTGTCAAAGAGTAAGATAGGATCTACTTGTCTAATGAAGGTCTTGACCTGCTTCCACAGAAGAAAACAATTGTCTTAACTTTCATGAGACCATAACTACCATCCCATTACACAGATACACTAATTAGGATTCTTACCATGAGCAGGTGTAGAAGACTTTTTTTGGATTTAAACTCATGGACTGGACTAGTAGCTGATAGAAACTGATAGGCTTCTTTTGGAAAGTGAAGATACACACCAGCTGAGAAGATCTTGGAGTCAGGCTTCTGGAATTGCTCATGAGAAGCACTGTCTCCTGATGTGTGAGAGGACAGTGATAAATATGCTGCAGCTTTTTTTTCACCCTTCTTGCCCATGATCCATGGAGAAAGAAAGTTCACTTAGAGAAGCATAAATGGCTTCACCCAGATTGAGCAAAGGGAAGATTTGATCAAGTCATCCTGCATATGCACTTATTAATCAAGCATTTTGAAAGTACAGCTTAACCAGTGCATTATATAGGAAGATTGGAAACAATGGGGAGTTGCAATTAATTTGTTCTGTTCCTAGATGATCTAATGACTTCCAAAGTACTTTGTGTGAGTCAGATTCTCCTTCTGCCTGCTTTCCCCTAATGAAGAGCGAGTAATATTTACCCAGTTATTAGAAACATGATAAGATGCCTTCTCAAACAGTTTTTTGCCACTTTTCAACTTAGACTGCAATTTGCTATACTTAGTTTACTATGAACAAAATGAAACTGAAGCTTAGTTAAAGAAAAAGCGAACATTTGCAAATATAAAACTAACAAGTCTTCAGGCAGAAATCAGGAGTAGTTGGCTAGTATATTGCTTTATCTGTTTTAAGAATATGTGTCAAAAATATGAAGATAAGCATTTACAAGAAAAGCGCAAGAGATTTCAGTCTTCAATGGAACACAGAAGGATTTTGGTGGAAAGACTAGTTAGAAGAAAGTATGCTGCACACAATTATAAATTGGGAGAGCAGTAGCTGGAGAGCAGCGCTGCAGAAAGGGACCCGTGAGCGCTGGTCCGCTGCAGGCTCAATGTGAGTCAGCAGCGCACCCTGTCAACCAGAGGGCAAACTTCATCCTGGGATGCGTCAAACCAGTATAACCAGCTGATCAAAAGAGGTGATTATCCTGCTGTGTTCAGCACTGGTGCAGCCCCACCTTGAGTACTGTGTACAGTTCTGGGGCCTACAATTTAAGAAGGATGTGAATGTCCTTGAATGCATCCAAAGGAGGGTAACAAAGCTCATGAAAGGGCTGGAATGTGTGCCCTGTGAGGAGTGACTGAGGGCTCTGGGTTTGTCTAATTTGGAGAAAAGGACCCCATTGCTCTCTGCAGCTTCCTGAAGAGAAGTAGAAATGGAGGTTCTGAGCATTTCTTCCTGGTATCCAGTGATAGAATGAATAGGGATGGTTCAAAGCTGCACCAGGGGAGGTACAGGCTGGATGTTAGGAAGCATTTCCTTTTCAAGAAAGGAGTCAAACACTGGAACAGGCTTCCTTGAGAGGTGGTAAGTTCCCCAAGACCTTTCAGTGTTTAAGAGGCTTTTGGAGAATGCCCGTAACAACATGCTTTACCATTTGATCAGCCTTGAAGTGGTCAGGCAGTTGGACTAGATGGTAGTTTTTAGTCCCTTTCAACTGAAATATTCTGTTCCATTCCATATAAAGTTACAGCATTAAAAGAGTCTCTTCCTTGACAACTAAGATAACCATGTGTACATTATAAATAGCAGAATCAGCTTTCAATCTCTTGCTCATGAAATACAATATTAGCAGCACAATGTTTTCCTTGGTATAGTGTAGACATGGGTGTACTTTTAGATGGACAAAAAACAACAGTACATGGTAGCAGCATTTTTCTTCAGTCTGCAGATGGCTCAGTTTTACTGAGACTAATATTACAGGGAAAGCTAAAAAGGACTACTTAATGCAGCACAGGTATCAGACTTTCTTTATTCCAGCTTTATAGAAGTGGCGGTAGAGAATAGGAAATGATAGCAACCCAATAATCAGTTTATCAGCTTTCTGTCATCACTAAATGTCACTGTCATCAGAAGATATTGTTCCAGAATACTTTAGAGGACAAAAGGATGATTCGACAAGCTCAGAAAAGCTATGGATTATAGAGTAAATGGAAGAATAGGGGAAGGAGTCAATTTACATATCTGAATCACAACAGATTTATAGCTTAAATATTTCTGTATAGTAACTAATAAATTTGCCCCCTTTTTTCTTGCAACTTTGTTGCAAAATGATAGGGAAAAGTGAAACTGTATTTTCATGAAGTCATGAGCTACTCTGACAAATACCTTTTTAATGTATGAGGAAGAAGATATTCATGATAGTGAGTTACTATCATGCCTAGTAAGCTAAGCATGATAGTGTGCTACTCTTTAGTTGTTCCTTTACAGTTTTATATTTTCCAGCAACTCTTTAGCACTGCAGTAAGAAATAGTATGTTTGCTTTTTATTTGGTGTTTTGGAAGCAGTTTTACTTGCCACAGTGGTTCAAATGAGTGAATCCATTCCACACAAACACATATCACAATTAGTATGTTAAATAACTAAATTTCAGTGTAAATATATGCTCTGCTTCTCCCCAAATGCCATTCACTGAAAAGTTAATTTTTATGTTCCTTTATTGTTCTAATGTTTATGACAAGGATTGTGTTTAGCAAGGAAACAAATGAGACTAGCAACAGCTCTTAATATTAATCTGCAAGCACTAGTCCAAAGAGATGGTAGTGGGGATACTGAACATAACATTAGGTGTAAGACATTTCTGTGTCCCCTGCCTGTTTTAAGCAGGTAGCTTAGCTCAACTATCTGCTTGAGCTAGTGCTCTTAGATATTGAAAGGTTAACAAGATTACCATGGAAGAACCTTTGTTCTGAAATTTTTGTTTCTCTCTGCAAGAGCACTAGAATAATGGATTTCACCACGTCATTTGGAGCTAATCTGCTCTAAAAAGTTATGTCATAAATGAATGCTGAGGTTGAAAGAAGTTAAAGGTGTGCTCAAAGCAGAGCACATCAGACAATTTTTAATTAAACTCTCTTTGAAATAGTCCTTTGAGAAAGTGACAGCATTGTTTTTGAGACTACTTATATTTATGATTAAAATAATTTAGTTATTAATGGTTCCTGCACTTTCACCATTTGCTGTTTTCCTTTGAGCTTTCTTTCACTTTGTATCAGCAATAAAAATAAGTCTACTGACTTCTCATAGTTCCTTTCCAGCAGTGCATTAGTGAGCTTTGGTTACTAGTAACAGCAGCTTTTAAAAATCCCAGAAAACAGCTTGGGAACTAAGGGCATAATAATGGTACACCTTCTGCAATCATTAGATACAGAAATTGCTACAGTGTATTCTCCTCTTTTCCTACGTAATCTACATGCACACCAATAAATAAACAGGAAATGGGAAAAGCCATAGATGAACTGTTCTGGCATGATAAGTTAATGCTTTATTATTCAAGTAAATGTTAACAAAGAGAGTTTTAGTGCTTTTGATTCAGCCCTGGTTTTCAGCTGACTTAACCTAACATGGAATTCAGTCAAATGTCAGTTTATATAAACAGCTTAAAGAACTATCAATATGAAGGGCAGGGAATTGCAGGTTTCTTTTCCTGTATTACAGAAGAATCAGAAGATTTTGCCAGCTTTATGAGCTGTCACTGACTGAAGTTTAAATTAGGAAGAACTGAACTTAATCATAAGATGTAACAGCGGTTCAGCACAGTGATAACTCTTAGTCAAGTTGTAGGTTTTCTGTATCTTTTTCTGGTTTTTTTTTTTTTTCTTCATCGATTAGAAGCAATAGCAGGAGGTCCAAATTTTGAAACCAGTTTATGTAGTTTTAGGAAGAACATACATTTTGGTTTGGTTTTCCGTGAAGAAAAAGATCAGCAAAAGTTTGCAGTTCACCCATTCTTAATACCACTCTGTAATTGAAGCACATAAGTAGTCTTGCTGAAGTCAATGACAGTTGCTAAAATGCTTCAAATTAGGACTGCCTTAAGTGCTTTTCCATATGACAAGTCATCATATCCATCATGTTATATCCATCCATCCCAGTAAATCTTCATTATTTTTATGCCAAAGGACACCTGAAATAAAAGACCCATGCTGACCATTAAAAACAAATAAGCAACTGTTAATTATAATATGTTTGTATGCGATTTTATTTAATTCCATTCAAATAATTCATCAATCTGCAGAAAAAGATGTGCTGGTAACAAATTATCTTTATTTTGACTACTTTTGCTTGAAAAGTCCCTCATTTGTAGTAGTAAGAACTTGTGGCCAAATATCAGTATATATAATTTTAAGAATTAATCGTGGATCAGAAAAGAATTAATGCTAGTTAAATAAATACATTTTCAGAAGAATGAAAGTAAACAAGCACAGCAGCTCAGTAAAAATGGTCTGACTTTATTAAAGGCATTATAAAAAATACCTACAAAAAGAATTTACATAATAGAAACTGATGTGGTACAACTCAGGATCTTGACAGAAGTGGAGATTTAGTTGGGGGAAGAAGGATCAGAAAATGGTACAAAAAGCATGCTGTTTTCTCAGCAAATGGTTCAACTTCATACAAAAGCCCTGTAAGAAGTAGAACTTGACAAAATGTCAGTGAACAAATTCAACAAATGTTCAGTTCCTGAAGGTAGATAAAATTCAGAGAATACATTGAGGTCAAATAGAGAAGCCAACTTTATATAAATAAAAATATTTCACTTGATATTTTTATTTAAGGAATAAGTGTAAAGCAGCGTTTGTTGTGGGCTTTGGTTTGTTTGGGTTTTTTTAAAGTTAATTAAAAAAAAAAAAATTTCCTCCCCCTTTCTTCCCAACTCTCCTTATTTTACTGTCATGAGAAATGAATGGCTTAGGACACATCAAATTAATTAAGGTGTTCTAAAAGACAGTAATAAATCATAAATTAAGTTTAAACTAAAATTATTTGGTTTTGTTTTGTCTTTACCTAAGGAGACAAATTCAGTTTAGAAATATTGTAGCCTTCTCTATGAAGTAGTCTGAAGATGTGTTTTCTTCTCTGCTTTCCTGAAATGCTGCTTTTGATACTAAAACTGCATGGTCACAGAATAGTTTATAAAACCCTACAGTTGAATCAGTGTCTGTATTTTATTAATTAATGGCCTGTTTATTTCTTACAAGAAAACAGATCTCTCTAGATGTTTTCAGTGTTTATTACCTTCATTACCTTTGAACAGATAATTTTTCAATGGATGTCTGAGATAATTGTAAATATGAACATTACAGTTATGGATATCTCCATGAAATCTGTTCATTGGTGTTTTCTATCTAGTTATAAGTTGTGTTTAATAAATTGCTTATTTGCACATCTTACAGATTTAGATTTGCTGCCAGCAGCTTGCCTGCTCTTTCACCTTGCTTATAGTATTTTTGTTTTAAATGGCAAAAAACTGCATTTACTCTTCCTATTAAGCAGATGGCTTATTATGTTAATTTTCTTCAGAAATAGTCTTGGTGCTTTAGCATCACAAGGTCAGCAGATGCTTGCACACCTACTTTCTCTCCAATGTCAGTCATCTGGTCATTTTCACTTCCTCATCTGTTTACTGTAATCTTTGTCCAGCAACATGTTCCTAGTGCAACATACGCCCTTCATGTTTTCCAGACGACATTCCAAAACAGCACTGTCCTGGTATGTTGAAATCATAAATGTGTATTTTCTTTTTTCTGTATAGGGAAAGTACATTAGCTGTGATGGTAAACAGACAGTGGTTTGATTTCACAGTTAAAATTTTTTATACTCCTTACAGTTAAAGAGCTGAGGCTGGGAAATTGGAAAATAAGTGATTGTAGCTTTCTTTAGTGTAAGGGTACTAAAAATCTGGAGCATCCCTAAATACACTTGAATCTGTAAGTTGAAAAATGATACTTTTCTGGAGAAAGATGATGAAGAAGATGAAGAACTTAGGACAACATCAGTAAGTCCTGCCAAACATTTGGACAAATAAACAGGAAAAAAAAAATCTGGAAATTTTTCTTCTGTGCTGAAGCCTTCCATCTTTCTAGGGAAAGCAGTCTTCACTTTCCTGAAAGCGCTTGTAGCTGTTTCTAATGCCCCAGAAATGTCTTCCTCCTTGATTACAGACTAGATCAAATTCACAAATCAAGCTCTTTTTTTCACCACCAGCTCAACTGACATTTACTTCAGACTCAAGTTGCAGTACTCCTGATCTTATTTTCCTAATCATTTAACTCCTTGAGTTTGGAGCAAGACCAGCCCAGTTGCATGAATTTAACTCTTAATTCTATTGGAAGACATCAATTCTCTAACTAGGAGAACTCCATAAGTGAGAGAATCTCTTTCTCTGACCTAGCTCTTTTTCCACCTATATTATTGAATTAGATGTTGAAGCATTTGCCTAATTCACAAATTGATACATTTCTGCTCATCACAGAGCTACACAGACTTGAAAATAGTAACTTTAATAGTATAATTAAACAAGGTGAAGAGAAGCAGTGTTTTGCACAATTACAGTTACATATACAAAGGTATATGTAAATTGGCATCCTATTAGTTTTGAGTGGGGCTGGAGCCTGAACGGGATAGGGGGATACTAATAAGAGTCATACAGAGCAGCAGTTGATTACTGCTCAAAATCTCACAGCTAAACAAGCTGCCAAGTCAGTGTTTAAACCCTCTTTCCAGTCCATTGCTTTTCTTCTGAAAACCCATTCCCCAACAGCCAAGCTTCTGCAACAAATCACTGTCTTTGGACTGTTGTCTTTTAACACAAACTGTTTGGAGAGCAAGACTAGGTTTGAGTAAAACTTTTGAGCTCAGTTTTTGAGTTGTGATGAACCCCCTAAACTAGAACGAGATTTTTAACTAAAAATCTGCTATTAAGTCTCATCTTTAATGCTAAATGCCAGATGCAGTACAAACCTAGAGCTGTCACTCTTCTTCCCTTTCCCCCCTACCCCTGCACTTATTCATTTTAGGTTTTCTTAATCACTCATTTACTCAACATTCTCCTGGGAGCTTCTCTGAACTACAGAGTTCCTTTGAAGTAATCAATATTTGGTAAATCTGCAGATTAGCCTTACAGGAGACACAGGATCCATTAATGTTTGCCCCCCTATATACACATTTTTAAAGCACAGTCCAAGAGAAAACATATCTGTGATTTTCTGAGCAGCAGTTTCTAACAGCCGTATGTATTTTGCAGGATATTTTAAGAACAAAATGCAGCTATATGAAAAACACAGTATTTCTACTGTACAATTTGAAGTTCTGTGCAGTATATCTGGTGATAACTTGCTGTCACATTGATCTGCACAGATAAATTTTGTATTCCGAACTCTGAAGAGCTATAAGATTAATGGATTGAATTGTGCAGTGTAATTGCAGCTTCTGGTACACAATGCAGATGCAATCCTTTTCTTACAGTACAATAGATTTTTAATCTAAAATCACATACAGTCTCTGAACAGCTCTGCACCAATGTGTTGTTCATAGGTCTTGATTCTAGATAGGAGATGCTTATGGACACTGACATAATTTGAATGATTCCCCCAAAATTAACATTTATGATTGTAAAAGATCAGCTTTTTATCTTGAAGTTGTGATTACTGTCCTGTCATGTTTTTGTTCTTCTTTTCCATTCGCTCACTTTTCCACTATTGGTAACACAAGATCACCTCCTCCTAGCTTAAGTCCATTATGATGTCCACAAGTGTTTCCTCATAAGTTCTCTTTGTCTTACTTTTTGTGACTGCTGCCATAGCAGTACTTAAGCAGTTTCCTACATTATATATCAGCTATGCAAATGCTAGTCTAAAACACTAAAACACTTGCTTTCCACTCTCCTGGACAACCTCTTACTTTCTGTATGACTCATCTTCTTAAATATGTCCCTGGTGTCCCTGCCCATGGCAGGGGGGTTGGAGCTAGATGATCTTAAGGTCCTTTCCAACCCTAACTATTCTATGATTCTATTCTATGATTCTATGTTCCTGATGCTTTTAATTTCCACTCATCACACTCAACATATGAAATCGCATCCTCAGTTGAGACCATTTATGCCACCCTTCTGAAAATTAATTCAAAATTAAACTATCTTGTCTTCTATTTTGGCTTTTCTGATTTTTGTAATGTGTGAGTCTACTATTTCAAGTTTTTACAAGGTGGTTGGCCAAATATGTGTCATCCACTTTCAGGAGAGGTGAAAGTGAAAAAAATTTTTGTCATTTCAAAGGAAAGAAAATGAAAATGACTTCTACAACCAGCTTCAGCAACAAACTGCCTGGAATTAGCATGCTGGAGCTTGCTGTGAAACAGAGCCTATATCGTGGCAGTGTGTCGCTGAAACTACTTGATAGTCAGAGGTCAGAGATCTCAGTTGCCAGAAGACAGTTGCCGCTGAGTGTTCTTATGAAAAGGGGTTCTGCTTTGACAGATTGAATGTGGATTCAAAAATCACAGCATGACTATAAAAAATGTATTTTTACGAAACATTTGTAACATGAGAAGCTGCAATGTACATGTAAATATGAGGGACTAATGTGCAGTCTCTCTGGTAAAACCCTAGGATTTTTAAACTAAAATTTTCTTTATAAGAGCATACGCAAAGAAACCTAGCACTGCTTTCAGCAAGTATGATAGCTTCATAAAATAATAATTTCCAGATCTTTGATAATTACTGGGATTGGGGTCTCTCTCATGTGTATATGTACACATGTACACTTGCATACATATCTAAAAATAGCATTTTGTTCAGTGTATTTCTGTTCTCACATGTAGGACTCCTGCAGTTTGTCAGACTGTTTTTATGGTTGCATCTGAAATGTGCTGTTTTAATACTGCCCTACTGGAATAATTCCCTATTTGCAGTACTTAATATCAAACATTATATTCCTTTTTTTCAGTTGGCACTCTTTTTTTTTTTTTTTTTTTTTTTTTT
>NDXB01012506.1:0-32747 GCA_002631895.1 Agapornis roseicollis | reverse complement strand
GAGTATGTCTAACAGACTGCACTGGAAGTTTATGCATTCTATCAGCTTCTATTTGTATTAATGAAGAACACCATTTAGCTTCATCTCACCTGGCTGAGATGAGGATTAGTCTGATACTGGTATCATACACAGTTAGCAAGATTGAAAATTACTGTTCCACTGATTGTGATATTCTGTGTTTTTTCTTTTCTTTAGTGGAATATATAAGCTCGATATAAGTCATGTTGTACATGTAGCAGCACACTTTGCTGCTAGCTTTTCTTGTTCATTGGGGAACATTTGAATATGGAGGTAAGGACGANATTACTGTTCCACTGATTGTGATATTCTGTGTTTTTTCTTTTCTTTAGTGGAATATATAAGCTCGATATAAGTCATGTTGTACATGTAGCAGCACACTTTGCTGCTAGCTTTTCTTGTTCATTGGGGAACATTTGAATATGGAGGTAAGGACGAGGTAGAATAAGAGGCAATAGCCTCAAGCTGCACCAGGGGAAGTTTAAATTGGATATTAGGAACTTCTTCCCTGAGGGGGGGGTCAAGAATTGGAACACTTTGAAGTGTTCACAAACCATGTAGATGAGGCGCTCAGTGACATGGGTTACTGGTGGCCTTGGCAGTGCTGAGGTAGTGGTTGGACTTGAAGAGTTTAAAGGTCTTTTCAAACCTAAATGATTCTATGATTCTATGACGAGGGAAGTCAGCTCAGTTGCTGTCTTCTACTGAAAGCCTTTTGAATGCAAAAAACCATGTTTGCATAAGTGAGCAGTTAATAAATCCCAGCCCTTGACACTTATTGACTAAAGCTCTAGAATAGGTAGATCCATTACTGCTGGCTTATTAAAATAATAAGTTGAAAGGAGATGCCTGTCTCAGTGCTGAAGATTTGTGATCTATCACCTCTGAGATCTGGCAAGGAACTAGAAACAGGTTAGGTTAACATTTGCCATTGTAACATATTTTTTTAATAGGAAAATCTATGACTTTGAACAAAACAAAATAAAATAATTAAAAAAAACCCCTCAAATAAAATAATTAAAAAAATTCCTATACTAGAGAAATAGCTCAGCTTTTAAAAAAATCTACTGAAAAATATATACATTATTTTTATTGCTGGTTATATTGGTGGGAGTAAAACCATATTCCAACTGCAGCTCAGGACTCGGAAAACAGCTCGCAGTTTTGAGCTGCGCCATCTATTCATAAGATGACATTGGAAAACTAATTTTCCTTTCAAATTCCCTATACAAAACACCTGGGAATGCTGATCTTCATTGCTTATGGGTTGTTGAATGATAGAAAACACTGCATGCCTGTTAATGGTTGTTGCTGTAAAGCTGGGGAATGTGAAAACTGGACAGTTAAAACTCTTACCAGACTTTGTGGATGTGAAGGATGGTATTGGGTTTTGTTTGTAGATCAGCTATAAGAAAAATTCCCCCGAGGAAAGGATTCCAGGTGAACCAGGATATCTAGACCTGCGGTCAGAAGGGTTCTGAATATTGGGGTCTCCTGACATTTCAATTTTTAGGTTTACAGCACTATAAGGGCAGCTAAAGAGAGCTCAGAGTTCATATCCCTGACATCTTATTGGTTCTTTTTCCAAAATGCGAAAGAGAAATCCCAGTTGCCCTTTGGAAAACTCCATCCCAAAGAAGAAAAGGATTTGCTTTATGGGTAGAGGAGGAGACAATCATGTCTGTGCTGGGTGGTGGCCCATTTACTTAGTGTTCTAGAATAAGGATATCTCTCTTTGCATTAAAGAACATGAGTCCTTTTTCTATGGAAATTCAGAAAAAATTAAACTTGAGTGACTAGAGAGGGGCTTCCCAACTCCAGCAAGAGCAGGAAAGCCCATTTGCCCCTGATTTTAGGATATTGCTAGGGCTGGTGAGTGCAGCTCACTTGAAGACAGAAGTACAGAAAGGAGGGACTGCAGGTTTTTTTTCATTTCCTACATTCCGAAAGACACTATTCTGTTGCCACCACACTTCCTGGGATCTATGTGGGGGTTTAGCACCTGATCTCCCTGCCTTTTACTTCAGCCTACATCCTCTGGCCATTTTCATGCATACCATGAGAGAGTTGCCAAAGGCTGCTGTCATAGAATCATAGAATCACAGAATGGTTTGGGCTAGAAGGACCTTAATATCATCCAGTTCCAACCCCCCTGCCATAAGGAGGGACACCTCACACTAAACCATGTCACACAAGATCCCATCCAACCTGGCCTTGAACGCTGCCACCAAGGAGGAAGCGCNGGCTGCTGTCATAGAATCATAGAATCACAGAATGGTTTGGGCTAGAAGGACCTTAATATCATCCAGTTCCAACCCCCCTGCCATAAGGAGGGACACCTCACACTAAACCATGTCACACAAGATCCCATCCAACCTGGCCTTCAACACTGCCACCAAGGAGGAAGCACTCACAACTTCCCTGGGCAACCCATTCCAGTGACTCTCCACCCTAACAGTAAGGAACTTCCTCCTTATATCCAAACTAAACTTCCCTGTTTAAGTTTGAACCCGTTACCCCCTGTCCTGTCACAACAGTCCCTAATGAAGAGCTCCTCCCCAGCATCCCTATAGGCCCCCTTCAGATACTGGAAGGCTGCTAGGAGGTCTCAACGCAGCCTTCTCTTCTGCAGGCTCAACAGCCCTGACTTTCCCAGCCTGTCTTTGTATGGGAGATGCTCCAGTCCCTTGATCATCCTCGTGACCTCCTCTGGACTTGTTCCAACAGCTCCATGTCCTTTTCATGTTGAGGACATCGGAACTGTACACAGTATTATCCATGGGGCATTTCTTTTACTTATGTGAATTTAAAATAATTTTTATTTCTAACTATCAATATGAAACCAACAAGTTATATTTATATCATACTGACACATTCCATTTTTTCTCCATCCTTGAAAAAAAATATAAATAGTTGACTCTGTAAACACAGAGACATCCGGGAGTGTCTTACTCATTTTGGGATAGCATGTTGAAGGCACAGATGTTACATGACAAGATCTTGCAGACAAAATAAACTGTTTGGTTGCCTTGTTTCTTCAAAGGGCCCCTGAATCATGATACAGACTACTCAGCTTGAAAAGGTTGTTTCTATCACTGTTTGGGTATGTGCTCATGTGTTTCCCAATTTAAGTATTCTGTGAACAAAAAGCTCTCTCAAGAGTGATGGTGGGAAGCCTTGGAGCTCAGTCTCTCACTTCATTTTGAAGGCAATTTATTAAGTTTCTTTTTCTTCATTATATTCCTGGTTTGGCATGGTGCTGTATCTTATTATCTACAACTGCATCACACTGTCCTTCTCTCTGCAGGTACATTGCTTCATTTATAAAATATCAGTGTAGGGCTTTTTGACCTTTTTTTCTTTTTGGAAACAAAATCTATTCTTTTGTATTTTGTTCAAAGCAGCATCTTTGTTTAAAAATGACTTGCACTGAAAAGGAAAAAGAGATGGAGAGAAATGAGTTCTTCAGAAGTTTCTACAACCCCAAATTAAAATGACAGATTTTATTTAGAGTCAAATTAAATTTCATCAGCTTTGAAGTTAATAGAATCTTTAATATATGTGTATATATAATCTAGCTTTAATTTGACCATAAACTATTATTTTATAGTATTTTTCTGTCTCAAATTGACCAGAGGGTCAATTCTTCCCATGAAGAATTAGAGCTTGAAAGAGGGTAATCACCTGCTGTATGTTTCCTTTCTATTCACACAGAGGGGACCTGCTCCTCACAAGTCCCCTTCACCTTTCAGTCACCTGCTGCTATGAAAATACAGACCATGTTTCAAACATTACTGCAGCTGATGGACACTTTAATGAAGGCTTTTTGCAAGCTTTGCCAAACCGCTTTTGAAGCAGTTAACTGAAATGTCAGAACTTCCTCTCATTAAAACTCCCACTTCAGCTCCATCCCTTGTGTTCCAGAAAATTCTTTTCCACCACTTCCACTCCGAAAACAGGAATAACTTCCTGCAAAAGGTAATTTTCCCTCATGAAGACCTGACTTGTGATATATTCCACTGTGGCTGATAGTATTTCAGATTTATGTTTGTTCTTTGTTTCTGGGCAGTGATACTGAGTTACAAGCCCTGAGTCACTGCGGTTTTCATTTCCACAGCTGAAAATTAATCGACCTAGTGAAACATTCATTTATTCCTTAAATTTTAAACTGCCTCCGCTTCTATTCAAGGGCTCAAAGTCAGGGGCTGGTTGAATGTTTTCTCTGATGTATTAGTCCCGTTTCTTCTGCTAGAGCTGGCTGCTGGGTGTTGTAGCACATTGTGCCTATGCTAGATCTAATTCTGCTCTCCTAGGGGTGCAGGATGCTTCCAGCAACCTCTGGGAACAGGCTCTATATTCTTAAAGCTAGGCTGGTTTTCATCAAAAAAGCTCTGCCCAAAAGTTCTGTCTCCACACAGATATAGGGATGATGCTTTCCAAATTTATGCCCTTTTCTTACTCAGAAATCAGCAATTCCAGCAAAGCTTTGCTAGTCTGGACTTAACACAGAAAGAAAGTTTATCTGGGTGCATATGGACTGCACCTGAGAGAGCTGTTGTGTTATGGCTTTGGAGTTGCTGTTTCCTTTGGTTTTCCATTAAATTTGGGATCAAAATGTTCCATCACTGCTTTTTCCTTTCCCTTTCATCAGTTGACTTAATTTCATTTTCAAACATAAACTCATCACTCTCTTCATCCTGATGACTCACACCCCAAAGTTATCCAAACTTACATTTTAATTAAGGCTCAAGTCAATGACACATAAGCCAAAATGAAACTCATTTCCAGCTCCCATGATTGCACTACAGGACAAACAGATCAGTTTCCTGGCATTAAGCAGATGGGAGTCTGCATGTGCACAGGGAGAACGCATGCTGAGTAAAAAAGCTTGCTGCTGCCTACTCTCTCTGCAGTCATAGCCAACAACGATTGAAAAGATTTCAGAAACAAAACTAACCTCAGTGTATTTCTTCAGTTGAGTGTTTTCATAGAAAGTGCTCTTCCTGTCTTTGAAGACAATGTTTGCTAACCTCTTCTCTGTATAAAGTTCTTTTTTTAATGCTATAGTGAACAAAATATTGATGTTCCTATGACAGAAGGCAAAAAGAACATAAAAATCTCCTGATTTCTTTAAGAGATGCTTTCCCAAGCCTTTCTAAAGCAAATCTGAGTAGTTTGTCCATTTATCAGCCTGTCAACACATCCTTTGTGTTCTGATTGTGCCATCTGTAGTTTTGGAGTTTTACAGTTGTCAGTATTCCAAAGGCTGAGTTTCACAACTAATATGGAGAAGGAAAGTACTCTGTAAAGTGTGAGCCCTGGCCTAGCACAGCTGAAGAGGAGGGAACACTTGGAATAAATGATATTCAAGAATTTATTCCGAAAGACAAACACCTGACAGGTTCTCCCGTTTTTTTCTAACACCACGTTAACAGGCAGTGTTTGGATTGAATTATGTCAAGAAAAAATCAGCACAGTGGAGCACTGAAAGCTGTGATCCATGACTGTAAATTATTTCTATGTTGATTCAAATGTCAGTGTTGTAGATTTTTTACTATATGCAAACAGTGAATTTAGTGCTGTAGATGTGTTCGCCCGAGGGTTCTTTTCACATAGGCTGTGGTGTAGTCCTTTATTCTTTTCTGGTTTAGTCTAACTTGGAAAAATACTAGTGGGTCCCCTTGGGAATTATGAAGACACTACTTGGCTTTTAAAAGCTTACAATACCTGTATGAGCTGCTAACAAAACAAGATGCAGCTTGCAGTACTGAGGATCACTGCATCACCATTTCAAAGCTCAATGCACCCTGCTTATTTGCTTCTGCTTCTGGTTCCCAAGATTAACTATTCAAGGTAAATGCTTTATCAAATCAGAGTACCTCCCTAGACCAAATCCAGTAACAGAATTAGGGAGGTTTGGGGGACTTTCTCTGAGGTCAGAGGAGGGACTCCTTCAGTGGCAGAGCTGACTTAGAATATCTCAGATGTAGACCATGGCCCTAACTTTGATGGCAACTTGTCACCCATTCTCACTTTCTGAATCTCACATTTTGCAAATACTGTGAGCATTTTTGTTCAGGAAGGGACACTGTTCAGTGTAAGTTTGCCACGTGCTCCTCTGTACAGGGGCAGTTGGAATCTATACATTTTTTACATGCTTTCTATTACCCAGGGGTTTTTTACTCCAATTTTTGGTGACAAATTAAAGATCTGTATATGGGATATTTCATTCCTTTTTTCAGTCTCAAACCTAGACACTGGCAAACACAGACAGAAGTAACCCCATTCCACAGCCATTTCACCTCACACCCACTGTATCTGCTTCAAGGAATAAATCAGAAGAAATCTTACTCCTCCCATTTGTGTGTGTACAAACACACTATGCTACTAATGATTGTCCAATGTAGAAGACAGGGGCTTTCTCTTGCATCAGGAATTCTATTCACTCAGATTGTATCTAGACCTGTGGTTTTAAAAGCTTAAACTCTCCTGATGATCTAGCTAGGGCACTCTGATATTTTCTGTTCTTTCCATATTTGAAGTTGGTTTTGTAAGCTATTCTGGAACTAAGAAATGAAGATCTCAAAGTCTAAGACTCTTCAAATTTGCTCTTCAATGCAAAGATCATGTAATCCAGTATTTTATTCGTAACTCAGTTCTTTTATATTGTTTTCATGCACTTCCTTAGAAATTTGGGACTGGGTTTTGGATGAAAGCCACTGTTGGCTGGGTGCTATTGTTGAACCAACATGGCCTGAGATGGAAAAGATTTCTCTGGTCATCTGTCCCTTCTCATTGCCAGGTCAGGATTAGTCTTCATTACTGCCCATTTGGCTAAGGTTTTGTCCTGTTTGGCTTTCCTCCTGACAGACCATGAGCTTGGAGAATTTTTTCCTGGGAGATGATTATTCAGGCTAATAAAGCTGCAAAGTTAAATTAAAACAGAAGATGTTCAATTGTCAAATACTGTGCTTCCCCTGGATGTTCATGTGCCTACTGGCTCAAGCCATAGGTGCTTAGATTTTCTTTTTTTTTTTCTTTTTTGGAGGTCCATTTACATATAAAACATAGCAAGTAACCAGATGCCCCTTAATGTGGGTGCTGCAGATCCTGTCTCACCAATCTGGGCATTGCTTTGTGAGTTAGAATGAGAGCAGCACCAAGGTCCCACAGGCTTGTAGTGATCTCATAGATGTATTGTTGCCTGGAAAAACAAGCCAATGGTTCAGAGCCAGCTCACCAGGTCACCATTTCGAGTTCAGTTGGAGAGGATGCAGGTATTATCACTTGACAGCTTTTTGGCAAGCAGACCCGCTACAAAATGAGCTGATGGACTTAGGCCACTCCAAAGAGGTGCACAAAAACATACACAAACCTAATCCAGTACAGAATATACCTGGCAAGCTATGCATGCCCTAAAAATGCTGTTTCCTTACCCAACAACTAAAGCTGATGGCCACTTTCTTATTTTAGACTAGCAACCTCAGGCCAAGATAATGAAAACGGCGAAGACAAGACATCATCCAAGGAAGAGAAGCATGGACATTGCTGGAGAAGCCAGAAAGAACTGATGCCACTTTCCAGCCCAGTTGTTTCTAGAAGAAACTGGGATAGAGCAGCCAAGGGTAAATCCTGCAGATGAAGACAAACCAAGCAAACATGATTTTCATGGAATTTTTCCACAGTCTGCATTCACACTGTCAGGATCCCAGGGACACCTACCTCTACAGTGAATAACATCAGACACCATTTTTCCACAGCCTTGACAGGGCAGATAAAATTCATAAAAGGTGAGTTATTTGAAGCAGTGCTGCCTAAGCTAAAATAAACCAGCTATTTAAATAACAGAAAGACCAAGGGATTAAAGCACAGAAACTGGATGTTCTGTTATTGTGCTGAGCACGAACAGTGCTCCACAGCATGTCCCTGAGCTCATGGAACCAAAGGCTCTCAGGACTTAAGTAGAGCACTCAGTACATTGAAGGAGAGGGCTCTAAATGTGCTTCTTATTATGACAATAGACTCAAAAGAAGGTACAGAAGGGAATATATCTTTTTTAAAAGGCAGAACTTTGAAAAGGTGTGAATAGCTTCATCAACAAAACACAGGAATATTGATATTCATATACTCACTTATAAAGCAATCGCTGGTGAGTCAAGTCCGTTATCTCCAGAGCAGGATGCAAGGACATTTTGTTTAATCAAGTTTTTTTAACTGAGTTATTAATTAGGTTCCACCAACGCAAGAAAGCTCAGACAGGGGCATTGGGATCTGAACGAGTCAGTTATGAAAGGATCAAGTATTGCAATTGACTTTTGTCTTACCTGATGATGGTGTTTTATGTGCTTGGCTAAGTTAGCTCGCGAACACTGATGAAAAGAAGGGAATACCTGCAGGATAGACTGGATTAAATCCAGGTCCTTTATGAAACTTTTAAGGTTTGCTCATTACTACCTGATATGCCACATTATGCCAAAATTAATATTAGTGCACTAGCTGCGTATTTAGTGCAAAAGGATCAAGTGAACACTGAATCAAATAGATCAAGTGCAAAAGAGAAAAGTACATGAAACCCACAAGGCACGGCATTTCATACAAATATTGAAGATTATATTGCAAATATAAGACAGGAACGTATATCCATGTCTGTTTTGAATAAGTATATAAATAAAGCAAATCCTTGTACTGATATTTATACTTCATGGTATCTTGACACCAGGAATAATAATGCCTTAAGGAATTCAACAGGCCTTTTCCTTTCTTTTTTAAAGTACCGCAATGGAAGCTGTTGATCCATATAAGCTTTACAACAAGGTTTTCAAAACTGGAGAGTTAAAGAAAGATTCATTAATTTTTGCACAGATATATAAACAAGTCATCAGATACAAAAGTACCTTCTGTGTGCATTTGAAAGCAGTTTTCCCAAATAAAGCTTTTGGGATTTCATTTTAGGCTATGTACAAGAGGGAATGAATTGCCCAGAGCCAGATTCTGTATATGTGAACATCACATATGACTCAAACCAGGTTGAATTCGGGTGTCTGAACTAGTAAAAGCTGCTTAGAATTGCTGCTTTCAACAATCCTGGAGATCCCTAAGATAAAATCCCATCTATCTCTCACTTTAAACTGCTCTTCTCTTTTCAGACAGGATTTAAAAAATAAGAAAAAATATAAATAAAAGGTATTTATTTAAATGCAGATCGTGATGACAGAAAGCCATATGCATTCAACCGCTTTCATTTCTAACGGTAAGAAAAAGAATAATCGCTTTTGATCACTGACTGTGTCTCAAAGGTTTTGAAATTTGGAATGTGTGTGTTCACCCCTCAGGAGGGTGGGAAGGTCTTTGTTTTACCTGAGTGATTTAGTGATATCCAGAAGAAAGATGCGAGCAAAGCCTACTCTTAAATCAAGAGAGATTTGAGAGCATTGTCTCTGTGTTTATGTCTGCAGACCTTTACCTCTGATCGCTACAGTTTTGACTTTCTCTTCTTCTTCCCATCACTGAAAGATCTCTATTCTGTAGAAGTTATGTAAAGTGCCTAAATTTCTTTTGGCCCTTGCTTAAGCTATTGAAGAAAGTACTGAAAAAAAGAGGTTTCAAATCTACAAGTATTGAGAATCAGAGTCATAGAACCATAGAATGGTTTGGGTTGGAAGGGGCCAGTTCCAACCCCCGCCATGGGCAGGGACACTTTCCACTAGAACAATCTTGACTAGAATCCTTCCAGCCAATTTGCTAAATTAGCTGCTAGGGTGAAGAGAAGGCATCAAGAGGGCAGAGAATCAAGCTCCAGAGCTGCAACCAATGCATCAAATTTAATCGAATAGCTTAATCAAAAATCACAAGGCATCACTCCATTGACTTCACTGGGCATGGGATCAGACCACATCTGAAACAATGAACTAGGACTCCCAGGATAAATTGTCCTACTAGGCCCTCCAGAATTTTTGTGGTACTTTAAGATCACTAAGGGAAAGTGATCCAGAAAGCCTAGTAAGGAAAAGAACACCATTGCACAAGGAAAATAAACCTGAAGCACATCCATCAGTTGAGTATGGTTTAATTAGATGAAGCCCAAGATGTACTGGCAATCATTTAAAAGATACTCTGTGCACTGGGTGATGAGAAGGTGATTTACACATCCATTGCTTGCAAATGCAAATACAAGGAAAAAAAAAGGCGTGTAAGCAAAGCTTTGTGGTGCATTTGGAAGTTTAAACAAGGCAAGTAATCTAAATTTTGATTAGAAATAATGATCCTGAGATAATCCTTATATCTGAAAAACGCAATACTCTTAGAAGAGGCTGAAATTTATAGATCTGTTATTTACTAATAAGAACATAAGAGCTCTTGAACATTAAAGTTTGGAAATTATACCAATCTTAGTTATATGAGAGGGGAAATATCTGTAAAAATAAATCAGTTTTATTATATCTTACATTTCTTGTGATATGATACAAGAAATGGGAAATTACTTCCCTAAAGGAAGTGGCATATAATTAGTGGGATATGATAGGAATTTAAATTACACAGGGCTACAGTGACTTTCTTTCATGGACGGTGAAATTACTAGTGTGTATTGTGAAATGAATATAGGAACTTTTCTTAATTTCCTGAGCTTATTAACAAAAAAAAGGTTGGGGGATGATTAAAAAGAAAGAGAATCTTCTCAGGAATTCACATTTAAGTTTTAGGATCTGTCTGTTCCTGAGTTAGAATTAAAAGATGTTCAGAAAAAGCAAGGGAGACTTATTAAAAAGAATTAGAGTTTATTTTTGAAACTGAGGATATTAACGAAAGGTCACGACATCAGTATGAACAATTCACTCCTAAGAAAGCTGCCATTTCATCTGCCATGAAAAGCCCCATTGCGCAGTGAAGTCTCTCCCAAACGTGCTCCACATATGGGATAACAGTTGAAAGTGTTCATAATAATAATTTGATTGAAGAGATGGTCTTTTGGTAGAGTGATCTACCATCACCACTGTGATAGTGGGGTTTCATCCCTCATCTTGCAGAGATCAAATAGCCAGAACTTGTTAAGAAAAAGAATATCCTTCCAGACTTGGATTATCTCAGTGCGATTAACACCTGAGTTTCTATTTCAATGGAGCACTTCAATTACAGAGGAATTTTATATGTTTTTTTTTACCCACATTCTGGAGGGTTAGAAGGTCATGGCTGTTTGATTAAAAAAAGAAATCATGACAAAAAGAGATGTGAATGCCACAGCCAAAAGCAGCTAAAACGGAGACGTGATGCCACCCTTGGGCCATCTCCCTTACCTTTCCAGTTACAATGGAGAGTAATTGTTCATCCCTGGGTTTTCAAAGAAAGATCTCTGGCAGAGGCAGGAAAGGTCTGAATGAAGGTAATTGAGAAAGAGAGTGAACTGCAGGATGACAATTCAGCTCAGGGAAATTCCTATAGAGAGAGATCTTTAGGCTCCTTGGCTCCATTGCAATGAGACGGTACAGTAGTACAGTGCCTCCTTTCTTCCAACTGCGACACAATGGCTGACTGTCAGCAGACAACTTTCCTATTTAGCAGCATATTTTTTGCTTCAGTTGTTTTTTTCTGACCAGAAGCCTGCAAACACAGTGGATGCTTACATTATATAGCCATAAGCTTTCTAGCCATTGAGCGTGGTCTGTGACAACGTGCACACCGCATCTTATTATACAAATACATGCAATCCATCAAACAATTCAGAAAAGTAGAACTCTTCAAAGTTCGCATAACTGACTTAGAAACTCTGTTTGCTTTGTGGGATATGCACAGAAGGCAGTTAACCGAGCAGTTGAAAGCACACCATAAATTACGTATGAATCAAAGCAGACGTGGATGTACAAACGCAAACAACCTCCCTTCCCCCAAAACAGAGATGGGGATTAGATTTGAAAGCAGTAGAGCATCCAACAGTATGTTGTGGGTGATGGCATCGGATCTAAAGTATTGGAATGAATGTTCTTTGGGATAAAGGGGATTCAGCAATTTTTCATTATCATTAATCTCCCAAAAGCTTGTCTAAGAGAAAAATAGCAGCCACTAACTAATTAGACATCTGCTTTAAAATGCCAGAATTCGTGTTGTGGGTTTCTTCCTGTATAATTAATTCATTCAAAATGTGCCAGACAGCAGGGGCTGGAGATGGAAGCCCTGTTTGCAGAGCAAATGCAGCCCCATGTGTGTCTCTGCCAGGCCAGGATACTTGTTTAGCCTTTCCCCAGTATGGCCCTTGCCAAAAGAAAAACCCAACCAGAACCAAAATTGATTCATTTTAGGATCCTCTCCTAAAAATAAAGTGTGGTCTAAAAGCCTTTTCAGAAAAGCAGACAAAACTTGAGGTAGCACAAACATGTACAACAGCATTCATTTGCAAATGTGGAAGTGGCAGTGCCACGCTAGGATCTGATGTTTCCACAGCCTCCTAATTCCTATCCACATTATCCTCTAAAAGGCCGTTCCTTCTAAAGAAACTCTGGGAAGCACTGATCCTAGACGAACAGTTTCCAGACCTCTGCATTCACAGGCAACCACTATATAGCCATCGCATTTCTTGAGAATGGGATATGCCACCTTATCTCTGCCTATCCTACACATCAAAAGCCTTAATCTCTCCGTCCAACCAATCACACATGCAATTGCTGCAAAAAAACACAAAACTCCCTGCTACTAGTCCTCTTTCATAGAAACATAAGCATAAAACAGCACAAAACTGACTGTAAAATCATCTGTTTCTACTCTGTGGCTACTACTCCATTCTACTCCAAGAGCATGGTTACCACTTGCCTCAAGGAGTTTACTGAGTCATACCTGGGATCTAAGGATGACACCTCTGATGGTGAGAGATGCATACCTAATTAACATGTATTGTTTAGGTTGTACTACACCAACATAAGAATTATCACCTCACTGTACAGAATGATCTGTATATGTGCATATAATTATTTATATTTTTATACATATAGAATCATAGAATCATAGAATAGTTAGGGTTGGAAAGGACCTTAAGATCATCCCAGTTCCAACCCCCCTGCCGTAAGCAGGGACACCTCACACTAAACCATGAGACCCAAGTCTCTGTCCAACCTGGCCTTGAGCACTACCAGGAATGGAGCACTCACAACCTCCCTGGGCAACCCATTCCAGTGCCTCACCACCCTAACAGGAAAGAATTTCTTCCTTATATCCAATCTAAACCTCTCCTGTGTAAGTTTGAACCCGCTACCCCTTGTCCTGTCACTACAGTCCCTAATGAAGAGTTCCTCCCCAGCATCCCTATAGGCCCCCTTCAGATACTGGAAGGCTGCTATGAGGTCTCCACGCAGTCTTCTCTTCTCCAGGCTCAACAGCTCCAACTCTCTCAGCCTGTCTTCATATGGTAGATGCTCCAGTCCCCTGATCATCTTCGTGGCCTCCTCTGGACTTGTTCCAACAGCTCCATGTCCTTTTTATGTTGAGGACACCAGAACTGCACAAGTATTCTAAGTACTTCAATCCCACTATGTTGTTGATGAAGATATTAAAGAGTACTGGTTCCAGTATGCAACCCTGAGGGATGCCACTTGTCACTGAACCACTATCACCTGCAGTGATACTCATTATCCTGTGGTAATGTTCAACAAAGCCTGTCAGAAAGAAGACAACTTGTCTCCTATTTAAATAGATTTGGAAATGTACCTGAAAATTTGGAGGAGATGTTATTTGTTTGAGCCTGAACAATACGAAAGAATCATTGGGTTAATTAGTATGCTCCAAAAGCCATTAGCATCACCTCCAATAACCTGTGAGGTATTCATGTATCTGTATGCCAAAGTTGTTGGATTATTTCAAGAAGCTGCAATGAGAAAAAGTTAGAGAAATTATTTATGAGAACAAAACTTGAACTATAAGCTTCATACCCATGAGGTAACACGAATCAAAGCCTGATAATTACCAGTTTGATTCTGCAAAGTCTTAATTGTCCCCAAGTCTATGTCAGTTCTGCAGGATCTGCTGAGCTTCTTGCAGAAATGAAAACCTCTTGAAAAGCATGATTACCCAGGGACTGATTTTGCCATCCTTGTTGCTGATTTCAGTGGTACTGTTTGTGAAGTGAGGTGCTGGTGTGAATGAGCTACTTATGCTGCTTGTTTTAGATAAAGGAACACCTGAAAGAGACTCAGGCATAATTTTGCATTAAAGTTGTTTGCTTGCACCATGGAAACAGCTCTAAAGATCATCTCTAGTAGGCAATCTCATCTTTATAGAAACAGCTCAAAGGTGTCTTTCTGCAATCCACATTGTAATTATCTTTGATCTTTATTGTCTTTTTCCCTAGAATGGATTGTCAAAGACAGATATACCTGTTCAGATATGCTAAGAACAACACAACTTGAAGGTGGCTACTGATCTCTCTGAATGCAATGCTGGTAGGAGAACGCATTGAAAACCACTGCCCTATTTTCCCAATTCTTCAAAATGGCTAAAAACCTTATCAATGACAAATTACTGAGCTTGGCCTTCAAATTAGTTAGATGAAAATAGAGAAACCCCCTTACAAACCTTGCTCCACAATATGGTTTTTCAAGCAATGGGAGGCACAGTTTTGCCACAAGTAGCATAAATATAATGGGATAATTTGGTGTAATTTTCGTCTTTATCTATTAATCTTGAAATGAAAAACAAAAGTAAATCCAGCATTGCATCACAAATTTAGTGGTTGAAAAAACTTCTTGCACCAATGACTTAGATTCTCACAGACAAGTACTGAGCAGAATTGTTTGATCAGATAGTTTGATCCTATTCTATTAGAAATATTCTATGACTGCGCGTTTTTCACTCTTTCACTTTTGTGCTGAGCCCACTAAGTTGCTTAAGGAGTAACTTCCATGAAATTTATAGAATCATAGAATAGTTAGGGTTGGAAAGGACATTAACATCATCTAGTTCCAACCCCCCTGCCATAAGCAGGGACACATCATACTAAACTATGCCATGAAAGACTCTGTCAAACCTGGCCTTCAACACTGCCAGGGATGGAGCACTCACAACTGCCTTGGGCAACCCATTCCAGCATCTCACCACCCTAACAGGAAAGAATTTGTTCCTTATATCCAATCTAAACCTCCCCTGTTTAAGTTTGAACCCGTTACCCCTTGTCCTGTCACTACAGTCCCTAACGAAGAGTCCCTCCCCAGCATCCCTATAGGCCCCCTTCAGATACTTTCTTGATCTGAAGCCATCACAGCTTTGCAATCATTTCCTGTGGCCAGCTGGCATTGCCTATCCAAGTTTATTTCCACTATGGATTTGTTTGACACCAGATTCCAGCTATTAGGATATCTAAGGGGAATCACAATTAAACTAGATGATGGGGGCAGAAATATTACCATCACACCTCCACTCTGTCACATCAAAAATGGGTACATGTACCAAATATGCTTGTGAAAGTTGACTTTTTAGAGTATCTGTGCTTTGTCTGATGCTGTGAAGAACAGCAGCCTTCCAAGAGAAATATCACTGCAAAATCCTCCCCAAAGTAGCACTGGGATCACTTCAACAGAAGTGGTGGAGAAACAACCCAAGGTGGAAGAATAGTGCCAGAAAACATCTCTCCAAACCAACCCAAATGAAAACAAACCTCACTCAGGTCCCGGAGCCTTGATTTAAGCCCACTGATTTCAATTAGTACCCTGGAACAGTGCACCTGAGCTGCCTTGCTGACTTATTGGCCTCCTCTCCTTTGACCATGTTTTTTCCTGGCTGCAGGCCAGAGAGAACATTAAGCATCTGAATTTCCGAATTTAATTATACTGCTTAAATAATGATACAAAGCATTGATTCCATTTACTCACAGTGGCACAAACCAGCTCTAACTATATAACACCTGGGGCACTTCCTGTCTCACCACTCTCTGTTTAATCACCTTCTGTCAATTAGAAAAATCCCTAAAAGGCTGGTCTGCTTTATACCATTAGAGACACTGAATACCCCAGGCATTACAGCAGCTTTTATGTAGTGTTTTGTGTCCTGGAGAGAAAGATTTGCTTGAAATGAAATAGACAGTGTATTTGAATCTTTATATTTCACACCTACAACTCGAACTGAAATTGCTTGGGTACAGGCACAGTCTGACCTGAGCTTATAAACACTGCATTTATAAACTCTCTTTGCTGGTCTGGCTGCACAAAAAGGACTCTAAGGTGGAGATATGAGGGTCTTTGCACAGAAATTAATGTGTAGGGAGCTCAGAGCATGTCTGATGCAGGGCAGTTCTGTGTTTCACAGCCATAACTTTCCCTTTGCTGCCATCAGCATCTTGCTTTCTGTGCATTGCCAGTGCACATGCATTTGGGGAAGCAGAAAGACACTTCCTCATGTGGATAACACACAGAAGAGTTTGGTTTGACCTTTCTGCTCCTGAAGTCCATGGCAAAGATCTCTTTGATATAGACACTGCAGGATTAGACTTGTATTTTCTCCATGTACCTGTGCTGCCAGTGAGATGTTGTGAGGAAAAGGAAGCATGAGGACTAGAATAGGAAAGCACATACAAATCTATTTAAATTTATGGCTTTCCTTTCTTGGGACTGAAAGCACAAGGTTTATAGCCCAAGTTTCCCATACTGACTTGCCCAAGCCATCCCTTTCTTGTTCTCTGTGCCACATTTGTTCAGCTGCTCTCCTAGGGGAGGATAATTTTGCAGCTTCCTTGAACTGATTAAGAACAGCTTTACATTAATAACAGTGTCCTCTTGACAGCTCTTAATGCTGGTCTGCTATGCTGCCGCAGCTATGGTCCCAAAACCTTATCCAGCAGCCAGAAGCAGTGGAGCTGCAAATCCCCACTGAAGCCAAGAAACATCCCATCCCTGGTGCCTCGGTTGGTCTTACTGGCCCAGCAGAAGACAGGTCTCTTCCCTTATCCTTTGTGGTTGCTAATAAAGTCACAGCTAGGCTGATGCTGCCCTGACAGCCCAGCACAGGGCTCATTGCACGCACCTAGGAGTCAGCTTTCCTCCCTGCTTACTATTCCATCCACATATGAACATTTGCTGCCACCGAGCTTCACATTCAATCTAATTTGCTCATCTGACCCCCACAGAGAGATTTACTCACTGCAGATATCTTTCCTTTCTGTCCTTACCTCTTCCAAGATTCATTAGTGTCTTCTGTCACCCAGGGAATGTGCTATCAAGATGCAGACTGATTAAGATCTTGTTTGGCTTTCCTTGCAACCACCCTCATTCAGTCCTTATGGACATCTGCAAGTTTGCTCTTAGCCTTAAGGGTTCCTTCTACCTGTGCTCATTTGGCTCAGAGTGAGAGTAGAGAGAGCTGCAGAGATGTTTGAATGTGGTCATATCCCCCTTTACAAAAGCTTCGCTCCCCACATGAGGACAAGGAAATTCCTGTCAGATCCAACTGCTCATTTTTCTGTCAAAAATGCCTTGGCATGCTCCCTGAAGCATGTTCTGTTATAACAGTCTGGTGTAGGTTATTCACCTGCCCCTACCCTTTTTCCTGAGTTTCTTTGTTACCTAATACACCATTTACTGGAATTATACTTTTATCCCTGAGATGAGACAGGCCTTCCTAGATTTGCCTTTTTGGGGTCATCATATCTTCATCACAGCTCCAGAATAAGCCATGGAGTCAAAGTGCTGAAATCTTGTCTAAATCCCATATACCACATTATAGCTTAGGTGCCAAAAATACCTTCTTACTGATGTGGCATTTCCCTCCTCCAAACCTGGACTCACACCTTCCTTCTCACTAGCTGGTCACTGGTTCTCACACCAGGAAGATTTGAAGGTAGTAAAGTCATTTATGGTATGAACTTTTCCCTACGTAACTACTTGCATTTGCAAAGAGATTTTTAATTCTTAAAGATAAATATTAGTAGAAAGGTGGAGGGGAAAGCCATAATCTCAGCTTCCTTGGTAGCTTTATTCACCCTCTTATGTACCTACTTCTTAAAACTAACAACTCTTAGTTAAAACTATAGCTGCATATTGATGCTGTCATTAGTTTTACACAATTACTTTTAGAGCAAAGAGGGTGTAAAATGTTCCCATTTTACTTGAGGTCATATCCGTTTAGTGGTTATCTATAACCACTCAGATGTGAATGGCCACACCAGGAACACTGTCTGGAGAATCACACGCGAATGCCCGCTCCACCTCCTGCTTCCCAAGGCAGCTCTCCAACATGAATTGATGGAGGGCTGGGATGTGAACAAGCCCTTTATCTCAATGGAACCTTGAATCTTAAGATTAATGTAGGTGGAGGAAAAAGACCTTTTCCCAACAGGCTTAGGCATGCTCACATCATTTGTGAATGCAATTACTCTAAAGGTACACTCCACTCAGTATAATGTCATGTGCATGAGCAAGTGGTCTATATTTAGTTTAAAAAAGAGGCTATTTATTGAGTTTAATATGAGGCTCAAACATTACACATGAAGGCTACAGACCATGGCTAAATGTCATAATTGTCCTTTTTCTTGTTTGACATCTCTGAATACTCTGCTTGGGCAAATGAAGAAAATCACAGGGCTCCAATTCTATGGGGCAACCTGCAGTATGTGAGTTAAAGCTGCAGAGTGCCATTTTTCATAAGGTTCTTTGCTGGAAAACTTCTCCAGAATATAAAATAGCAGAAAACATTGGGCTGGTGTATTAGCTTTGAAAAATAGAAGGCACAGACACAGCAAATGAAAACTGGAATATGTGTGTTACGTGCAAGGCCTCCAGAGGAAAAGGCATGAAGGACTACTGGGAATCAAATGGGGCTGGGGAAAGATCTCGAAGAAATTTTGCTTTTGGAAGGAGGGGATGGAGACATAAATTGAGGAAACTTCCATTTTATTCTGGGAAAATTACTTTTCTTCCTCCTTCATCTTTCATGTTTTCCTCTCAGCCCCCCGTGCTTTCATTCCCTCTGGCCTGTGAGATTATATAGTGAATAGGAATTGGCATAAGGGGTCAGTTTCCTAACTCTTTTATACTAAATGGGTGGGTTTAGTTGGAGCAGAAGCTTCCACATATGGCTGCCGTATGGGCTTTCTCTGGTGGAGAAATTTGCTCCTTTGGCTGGTTACAGAAAGGGCTTACAATTGAGACACAGGTGGGATTTTACCCTCTTTCATTTTTAAGTAAGATTCTTGGTTTTTTTCTTACATTACAAAATGACAAACTGATTTGTTTCTAAATGCATAAGGCTGTTTATCATCCTTGCTATTTCAAATTCATTTCTTGGAGGTTCACAAATTTCATCTGAGGTTACTTTTATGTTCAGATAGAGCCCCTGGATTTTATACTGTAAACAGAAGAGACAAGCTAGAGTAGCAGGCACAGCAACATGGAAAGCCAGAATAAAAGCAAAAGGCTACGGAGGCTGCATTCATAAAACAAAATGAAGTAATAAACTAAGAGGAAGCATTCTCTGAAGCTGGTTGTTTTATTTCTGATGGTATCAGCTCCCACAAAACAGCCAAATAATGTAGACAGATGTAATCTTTCGCTCCATAAGGTTTGTCAGATAATAAATATAAGTACTGCCATCCTCCCTGGAATTGTTGGCTTTATTTGAGGTACCTGGAAAAGAAATGCCCTCCCTGAGAAATAGTTAAAACAGAAGCAATTTTCTATTGTAGAGAAACTGGTAATAATCTCTTTGTTTCTCAGCTTTTCAGGCACTCTAGTGACTAGTGAATTTTGCTTTAATTCAGTAAAGAGGAATCTCTCATCTGGAAAGAGAAAAGATCTGGTACCAGAGATGGAAGGTGTTCTACTGCATGCTTTTGATGTGGAACATTGCAGTTTATCCAAATTCAAAGTTCAAAACTAGATGCCTCATTTTATCTGGTCATTTTTTAGTGACTTACAACACTTTTTGGGCTAACTTTGTTATGCCTGAGAGGCAGAACTGCTGATCACATTTCTAGAATGGGAATCATTTAAAACTATAATGGAACTACTCAGAAGTGCTTGTATCAGGCTGCTGTGTTCCTTGATTATGAGGACCAAGACTTAGGAGTCAAAGAGGCTAGGACAGATCTGAGGGTGAAAAGGTAGTGGACCTCACCACAGGGGCTACTGTGATGTCCTGCGATTGTGGGAGTTTGCACAGATTGGCAAGCAGAGAGTAGGCGTCTAAGTGGAAAGTAATGTATGGTTAAATGATTTCACATCATAGAATCATTGAATGTTAGTGTTGGAAGAGACCTTAAACCCCATCCAGTTCCAACCCCCTGCCACAGGCAAGGACACCTTCCAGTAGCCCAGATTGCTCCAAACCCCATCCAATCTGGCCTTGAACACTGCTAGAGATGGGGCAGCCACTGCTTCCCTGGGCAACCTATGGCAGTGCTTCATCACTCTCATAGTGAAGAATTTCTTCCTAGTGTCTAATCTAAACCTACCCTCATCATATGCTGAGAAGGAATGGGGTCTTCTGGCCATTCAAATACTCTGGAAACTAAGATAAGTGATGGTCCTGAGTGTAACACAACTCTTCAAGGTGTAATATGCTCCTCCAGTCACAGGTAGGTGTATTATGCAGTTGTTTTCTAATTGTCATATAGGGGTACCACATACAAAGTACAGACAATCACACTCTGGAAAGCTGAATGCTTCAATATATGTTTGAAAAGAGCATCTAAGGTGTGGATGCATCTGAATTCTCTGAGTAAATGGAGAGAGGATTTAACTGTAAAGGACTTGGAAAGGACAACCTGCCAAATGTTAGTTTAATCTCTGTAAATGTTTGATTTAGACAGGATAAACTATTATTTGCTGCAGGGGAAACCTTGCTTTGTTTGGCACTAAAGAAAAAGATTAAAATAAGAATGTATTTCAGGTCAATGAAGTTCATAATTGCTGAAATGAGAGTTCAGATGTCATCGTCATAAATCATAGAGTCATAGAACTTTGTTCATTCTTATTATGAGAAATATCTTCTTATTAAACGTACTACCTCCTGGTGCCAGGAAACTTTGTTATGATAAAAAGTGCATTACTGCCTAGGATGTCTTCATTCACCTATTCTACAACCACAAGACATCCAGGCTTTCTTTTCAGCAGTTCAAACCTGAGCAGGATGTAGGGTTCTTTATCTATGGATAACACTAAAGGGATAATTAGCAAGGTATACTTTAGGTATTTAATACTTATTCCAGTAAACAGATATGCTACGCAGGCACATTAGCAAGCACATACAGCATTGCAATAGAAGGAGTGCAATGGAACACGTCTACACTGTTCCAATGATAGCTCTATCTTGCACTTTCTCCGACATAATTGAAAAGTTTATAGGCAATTGAAATTTATAGGCAATATTATGTTGAACACAAGTCTATTAATTAGGTTTTGCTATAAGAAAAGCTGTCCTCTGTGGTCTGTACTATGTTAACATCATAACATTGTTCCCCAGCATAGGCCACTGGATGTAGACATTCAACCACTACCATTATCCAAAACAATTACTGCACATACCAGAGAGTAATGAAGGAATTGTGAAGTGGTTTCCCCTTTAGCTGTAATCAACAATATCAAGGAAGATCAAAGGCAGGCTTTTCCCTGGATGTTACACTCTATTTCCACTTCATTTCCCCTTGCTTGCCTTGATTGATGCCCTAAGCTAAGGAAGAGAGTTTTGTTTTCTCTGAGCTGATTTTCCTTCTCAAGTGTAAACAAGCAGAGATGTGTAGAGTGGGTAGCATAGGAAGCCAACAAGCTAAAATGAAATTAAAGGTATCAGAATTGAGTACACCCCAGAGTCTTATAGGAACAAGAAAAACATCATCTCCAAGGCTGGCCAACAATACTGATGGGCTATCTAATACCAAAAGAGATGGGCTATGTGTGACAGCCCTGTAGCATGCTGCAAGTATAAACACCATATTGCGTGCTCCCTGCTGGTCAGGATTTGGAGCACAGCAGTGCCGAACTCCAGTCCTAATCCTGAGGCACCTGTCCTGCAAGGAGGATGAGAGGGGGGTGCCTTGTAGCAGAACCTCAAAGAGGAGGGCATTAAGGAGTCACCAAGTACCAACATTTCTGATTGGCCTCGGGATTTGAGGTATCCAAGTCCATGTATCCTAAGGTGCCATTAATCCCATTGCATGGGACATCATGTAGAACTATAATGATGTTTCAGTTTTTGAGGTTCCACATCCCTTCCTCCTTAATGCTCAGCCACAACTACATATCTTTTAACTTCTGATTCTCTCTCCCATCCCACTGGGACAGGAGTGAGCAAGTGGTTGTGTGGTGCTTACTTGCTGGCTGGGGTTAAACCACAACACTGTGTTTGTCAAATACCCTATTGCATGCTTTTAAATGATGGCTGGAAAAGGCAGTAGGTAGGCTGTTAACTGACTGATATCAGTGCTCACCTCAGGGATTGCAAACTCTGGTTTGTATCTGCCTCCAGCTGAGAAGATTCTGTCTTATGCTCCTCACAGTCCTGTCTTTACTACACCACATCCCTCTTGCAGGTCTTACTCGGGTCCAGCCCAGGACACTGAGGCCTGCGGCTGCTAAGAGGGAAAACAGGCAGAGCTGAGCCTGTCTTGGGAGCCCATTGCATGAGGCTGTTGTTGAGATAACAGTGCAGAACACAAATAGCCCTCAGAAAAAGTGATTTTCCCTTATTGACAGCATCCAGTGTAGGCACGAGAGCAACCACTAAATAATGTAGAATATAAAGCTAACATCAGTTAACTAGGAAAAAAGAGCATTAACACAAGGGGATCTAATTTACCTTACAACCTACCTCATGACTGAAGGGCAAGAAAAGGGTAAAGGTGCATTAGATCATAAAAATGACGACAGTTTTAGTAAAGTAATAAAATGTATTGCTGTCATCAGAAACACTTGAAATAACGAAACAGTCTCCAACGTCCCTTTGCATCAGCTGTGATTTAATTATGGTGGTAGCACCAGTCTGTTAATATTGTTTTGATCTGGCTTAATTTGTCTTCTGTAATCCAGGCAAATTACAGGAGGCAAGAAGGGCTGACCAAGTAACCTTATTAGAAGAGAGACCTTCTTCAGGATGCAGACTGAATGAAGGTTAAAGGAAAATAAAATACAACCAAAAAAGAAAGTGAAATAGTTCAGGATGAGCCCTCTTTAGATATCTGCTCTTATAACAAGAAGTTAATTTACTTGAGCCCATCTTAGGATCAATATTTTTATTAGGGTTTTATTCATGGGGGTGGTGTTGGTTTTCTTAGTTTCTTTTGTCTTCAGCTCAGTGTTTTGTTGACAGTATAATATATGAACCTTGCTCGATCGCCATTATTTGTATTTATGGCATTATAAATCATCCCTCCACAAAGGAAAGGAATCATTTTTTCTGAAAATGACTATGTCCAAATTATAGGTTTTCCCCCTATTAAAATTAAAAAACAGAGACAGTGGGAGTATTTGTGGAAGCTGTTTCTTGTGTTTCTCTCACTAGTGCAAATACAAAGTGATCTCATCAAAATGCATGAAATTACCCCAGCATAAAATTAACATGGGAGGAGATTTGGGCCCAGCCTTTCATAGAGATTCTGAAGTATCAAAACTGCCTCTGCTACATAAAAGTTGCATTCATGTAATTCAGGAAAGGATGGGGTCTAACGCACCCTGATTATTCATTTATTGATTTTCCCTGGCAGCACCAGTCTATACTATTGAATATATTATTATGCTTTGAGTGATTTTTCTTGATTTAGGCATGAATTTTGTATTTGAGGCAATTCCTACAACAGAGAAAAGTAAAACATGAACCCCAACTTTCCAAAGCAAGAAAGCTATTTGTGTAATTCCCATGGAAGCAAAAATGGTGGTAATTTGTTCTTCTGCATTTGACACTTAAATAAAGACCAGGGGGTTTTCCAGTAGAGGGTTGGATTGTTATTCCAGCTGTCTCTGTTTTTAACTCTGTCCTGCACATAGCAGGAATTGATGATGGCTGCTCTCAAGGAGAACTGATTTGAAAGACACTGAAAAGTGAGCTCCATGAGCTTTGCATCAGGCCAAGCTGAGGTTTGCTTGGTTTCAAAGGCTGCTGGTTTCTCTTTTCCTAGATTACAGCATGTGATAGCCAAATGTGCTTAAAAATGAACAGAGCCTCCTCTCTCAATGGACCTATGTTTAATTTGAGGCAGACAGTTGAAGATGAGCATTTTAACTGAAAACCAAGACCAAAATGTTTTAGAACTGCATGTTTCAACTTGTGTTTGAAAGCCTTCCAATGCTATCCTAGAATTCCTTGGTCTTTTCAGAACTTTCACTCTACTTCAGTCTTATCTCTGATTTTAGCAGATGTGGGCAATACTTAACTCTGCTACTGCTATAGAAAATTGACTTGTTGGCCTAGCAAAATGAAAGCTTGGAAGAGACAAGGCAGCTTACCTGCAAAGAGGCAATTACTAGGGAGAGTAAGGAGATAGAGAGCAATGTTGTCATGGGAATATATAAATCAAAAGATAAAAATAATGGTCAAGACTGCCTTGAACTTAGCAATGATGGCAGCTGCTACCTTTGTTGCTATCATTATGGAGGAATTCAAAGTACAGAGACTGTTAATGCTGCTTGGACCCACTGTAGCAAGAACATGGTAATAAGAATTAAAACAACATCTGTGAACATCTAGAAGAGAATGAAGTGGCAGTCAACTACAAAGACTTTGATTTACCATGTCACTTCAGAGCACTCCGATACTGTTTGTGAATGATCAAGAAATCTGGGTTGGGGAAGAAAGTTAATTGGAAATGTGTTCATGAATGAGCCCTTCTGTTATGGGTCTTGGAATATCAGCAACTCAATTGGCATTAAACAATAGCTCAATGTTTAACTGTGAGAAAGTATCTTGTCCCCACCACCCCATGCCTTCCACTGGAATCTCCACATTTTCTTCTGTGCCTGTGTTACAGGGTATTTCAGGTTAGTAAGGTTTTTATTGACAAAGAGCATTTGTCAATTTAAAGCCAAGAAATAGTAGGTATACATAAAAAGGACATGGAACTGTTGGAACAAGTCCAGAGGAGGCCACAAAGATGATCAGGGACTGGAGCACCTCCTGTATGAAGATAGGCTGAGAAAGTTGGGGCTGTTCACCTTGAGAAGAGAAGGCTGCATGGAGACCCCATAGCAGCCTTCCAGTATCTGAAGGGGGCCTGTAAGGATGCTGGGGAAGGACTCTTCATTAGTGATAGGACAGGGGATTACGGGTTCAAACTTAAACAGGGGAAGTTTAGATTGGATATAAGGAAGAAGTGGTGAGGCACTGGAATGGGTTACCCAGGGAAGTTGTGAATCATAGAATAGTTAGGGTTGGAAAGGACCTTAAGATCATCCAGTTCCAACCCCCCTGCCATAAGCAGGGACACCTCACACTAAACCGTGCCACCCAAGGATTTGTTCAACCTGGCCTTGAACACCACCAGGGATAGATACCATTTAGTGGGTATGCAACCCTAGGAGATTAGATTGGCTTCATGCTTTCTCAATAGAAAGCAGTCAACCCAAATAGATTCTACAAAACCTCCGGTCACCTGACTGCAGTCAAGGAGCCCAACCTCATTCATTCCCAGACATAAGTAACTACAAAATTAAAGCAATTAGAGGTGACAGCCTTTGCCAATTTTGGGGGGAAATAACAAAGGAAATTTCAAGTCTACTGAAAGCAAGGTGATACTGAGGAAGTTATTTATCACACATCAAGATGTGAATACATGAATAAGGATAAACCATAATGGTGCACTTCATGCAGTCCTCATAAAAATCCTTGACACTAGCAGACTAGAACAGGCTACATACCATTATTTTGTTGGTTCTTATTTTCTGACATAATGTCATGGTACTTTTATAAATTTTTATATTGCAGTAATAAGAGGATAAGTCCCCTTTAGTTTTATTTTTCAAGGCCTTATTCTATTTCACAGAGGTATTTCACCATAAGATTTCTGAATCCATTTATTTGGGCAGGTTGCAGATATTTCTAATGGAAACATATAATTTACTTGGTACCAGAAGGATAAACATAGATATCCTATATTTTTTCAGGATAAATCCTTTTTTATAATGATTCAATGTCTGCCCTTAATAAATAATCTCCCACATGTCATTTGCTTTAAGATGGATGAGCAATTGCACCAGTATTAAAGATAGTTAAGAGTAATTAACCTCTACAATATCAATCACCCAGTTGCTGGAGGGATGTCACCTTGTATGACAAAAATGGGAACGTAGGAAATTAGAAAGGAGATTAATGTCATGTTCTGATGCTCTTGCATAGAAGCTATATGCAGTTTCCATCTCTACTGTTTGATTTTTCCATACCTAAAGTAAATTGGTTTACAAAACATTCAGATGCACATGATGAAAGATTAGATACAGTAAACGTTTAAATTAATCTGTCAACCAAGTGTGTACAGAATCAATACCAGTGAAGATTTTGAGCTAAATTCGTCACTAATGAGAAGGTCAGTTTTTTCCTTCGGTGGAGTTCTGAAAGGCAAGTGTCTGCTGTTTCATCTGACCACAGCAAATGACCTTCTTCTTTGAAGATAAATTGAGCTTATTGGATTTAAACTCGAAATCTTCTCCTAACAAGGATCATTTGTAAGCACTGAAGTTGGCTGGAATGGGACACCACACTGTTTGAGGCAGTAACTCCACTCAATGCGTGGATACACAGTATGCTCTGTGAAGATGTGAAAGAGCTCTGCGTGTGCTTTGAGCTAGCCAAAACCCCTTGACTGCGTTAAGGTGGCACAAAGCACAAGGAGGTCAGTCCTGGCATTGTGCTGATGGAGTCACACAGCTTTTGCATGGCACCCAGGATGGATCCAGAGGGCTCAGAGCACAGACTGTTCATTGGTTTGAGGTAGTTGCCATCATGTAAGCATGGTGACTTACTGGGTACATTATAACACTACTGGGAATGCATCTATGGCTCTTTATCTGATGTGCTAAAGACAAGAAGGGCCAAGAAATCTGGCTGATGTTTGGGGATAAAAATGCTGTTGCCAAAATAAATCATCCTCTGAGCTTTGCCTTTGTAACTGTAACTTGCTTCTTAAATACATATGAGCTTCACTCAGATGCTGCCCTTGGGAGAGAGAAGAATCTGTAACATATAGGAAAGAGTTCGATTTCCACAATAGATTCAGGTTTTAGTCCTTAGATAGATTTAAACTAAAATACATTCATCAAAATCCCATAAAGAACATACTGAACCAAGAGCTTGCAAGTTCTCTCAATTCCTTCATGTTGAACTGGACTGGTCTGCTGAGTAAGTCCAATGGTAATGAGACATGGTTTGATGTGGCTGCCAATGCCTAGAAGGCTGCTTTAATTAGGAATTACTTTAGAATTAGGATACTGTGGCCTTATCAGATCTGCTTGGATCTGTAGTTTAAAATAAATTGGGTCATTAGAAAGTGTAGTATGGTTAATGCTAATGAGCTGGTTGGTTTAATTACACAAGGAATCAGCTTTAATCATTGAATGATGGGGGTTTTGTTGGTGAGGGGGTTTTGTGTGTTATTTAAGACTACTAGCAGAGATGATGCTAATGCTCTCTGTGCTAAATGTCTTCTCATAGCACATTTACTGTTTATCATGTCTGGTGATACAACCTTGAAAGTGTTATGAGAGAAAAGAAAACAAAACCACACCGAAAACCTGAGCCTGATGTAGATTTTCTGAATAGGGACGTTTTTTCTCACCTCTCTTTGTCAGGTGGAAAGTAATACTTAGCGTCTTTCCAAGCTTAGAAAAGCCATAGAGATTTCAACTAACACTCCTGGTCTATTTTTAAACAGAGAGAGTGTTAAATGTCACCTGGGAGGGTGAAGACTACTTACAGCAGCAAGCCTAAGCTGTTCACTGTGCACTTTGTGTAGTGAGAGTTTGAGTTGTAACTTATTATCATAGGATTATATGAAAAGTAAATGAGTAGAAATTATGAACATATTTGTAAACTTTAATAAAGGGCTACTTTATGCCCAGAAGATGCCTTTGTCAGCCACCTGGTATCTTTGTGATGTGGTTCATCAATAAATGCATTTGCACTGACCCTGATAAAGTTTGTGAACGCATGCAGGCCAGTGAAATAGCAGATATTGATGAGCCAGATTAGTCACATAGAGTCACCTAATCCATTTAATAAATCAAGCCCATATGAGAAAACATATGAAAGCACCCAACACAAGCCATATGTTGGGAATGGGTCAGGGAAAGAAACTCACCACAAGCCCTCCTGAGTCAAAATCAACTTGTGGGCAGATAGAAGAAGACTGGTGAATGAATGCAAAGAGGTGATCTCACCTGGAAACAAGAAACCAGCACTAAGGAGTTCCATCTAACACTGGTGTTCACTGTAGAATTCAGACTACTTCACCTGATTGATAGCTTAATTCTCCTTTAAAAAGTGTATGAATCTCTTAAAATATTTTAAAACAAGTAATCTACCAAAATACCTTCCATAACCAGCAGGGGTGTGGAGGGCTAGTCCACCCAGTTCTTCTCCTGTGAGAGCAAGATTCATCTAGCAGTGCCTACCCAAACAGATACTGGCCAGTGCATGGCACTGAACACGCAGAGCTCAGAGTTTGGGCACAGTCAGTCTGCATCAATGAGATTCTCCAAAGACAACAAAATTTGCTAAGTTTGAGACAAGCTTGGCCTCAATCACCTCTCTCTATTACAGTTCTCAGCTTTAAATGCAGCATCTTAAAAGTTGTTAAATGCTGAAGACTGCACAAAGTAAAAATGTGAATTAAATATAGTATGTGCCAAGTAGAATGTAAATGGTCTGACTTATACTGTATGGGAACTGTTGGCCCCATTTGTTCCATAAGGCTTTCTGTCAGAAGGGTATTAGGTGAATGTCAAATACCTCCAGAGCAGAGAGTTAAATGTTGACCCTCATTTATGGCTATTAGACCATATGCTTTGCTGTCAGGGAGCATAAACACTGCTTACTTCAGATCTGTCCCATCTGCTAATTCAGCTCCACAACTACTGACTTGCATTTTTGATGTGAACCCAGCACTGAACACCAGCAAGATCTCTAGAACCTTATCAATTTAACAACTGAACCACCAAGTCTCATTGTCTTCCAGAGCTTAGGCTTTGATCCAGAGTGCTTTTTATATACCTGTGTAAAATACATTTGAAGCATTCCAACTTTTTAACAGACCAAGCTGCGTAACAGAAAAATGCAATATTTTATGTAGCGTTTTGGTTTTAATACTTTGGAGGAAAAAGTGAGGGTTAGGAGCTGACCACGTGCTTTGGAAAATGTGTTCTATATATCATATCTGCTGCAAGCAGTATATATGTATGTATATTTTCACTGAAATAAAGTACACGGTGTTATATTTCTTCATTTCAGTCAAATGTAGATGTCTAGCCGGCTGTTAAAGATGATTAGATCGCTATATTTACTGCTCTGAAATTATTCTTAATAACACCATTGCTCTCAACCCGCTTCTTAAACTCCAGAGGTGAAACTGGTATTGTGGTTAATTATTTTCAGCAGTTCTGAATACAACAAAAAATGCACACACTGGAATTACACGTGTTACTGTTCACAAAAACACATACCTCACTGCTATAGAACAATAGTGATTTGAAGAAAAAAATATAATCCCTCCTATTTTATCCATATATCATAAATAATAGGTGTATCTGTGACAGATGGTGCATGGAATAATGTCTTACTTTTCTCGGCAATTGCTTTACTCATCTTTAGAGTACTGCTCTTGCTAACAGCAGAGAAAGGGACACCTATTTCCTCCCCATGGCCACTTAAACATAATAACCTCACACCATTTGTCATTTTCATTGCAGTGTGGTTAGTAAAGGAACAGATACTGAAGGCTTATTTCTGACTTGGCATTTGATCATGAAACTCCAAGACTGCAGATGTGATGTTTAAAGCATCCAACAGAATATGCCTTGTTTGCTCTCTGCAAAAAGACCTGCTCTGCAATATCCAGAGGGCTACACCTGGGGATGAGTGAGTCACCTGCAGTCAGATTTAATAGTCTTGTTCATTGTTTGAGTCTTGGAAGTCTTCAATTTAGATTCTACTTAGTTTGTTGCAGGTGTCCCAGAGGTGAGGACCAAAACCATCTTCTGGAACAGGACATAGCACTGCTCTTTCCTGAGCGTCATATACACACACACTGGCCCCTCGTTATCCGCTCAGAGAAATGGATAAAGGTAAAGCATAACCTGCTCTCCTCCATTCATTCTGCTCTGGGCTAAGTCAAGAGGAAGATGCCAGGGTGAGACAAAGTTCTTCATTTGTTCCCATAAAAAGGAAAACAAAAAACTAAGAGGTACACCCTGAAAAACCAAACAAGACAAAACCACCTCCCTCAAAAAACATCAAACAACACAATAAATTATTTTATCTGAATGTGACATCTTTCTGTTAATCAAATGGACTTCATTTAATAGATGGGTTCAAACAATGTCCCTCTTTGACCTGAATTTGGCCTTTCTGACATTAGGTGCTCACATTTAGATGATTTGTCTCAAGCTGGTTTTGGAACTCTGTCGGTAATCAAAGGTGTTTCCTCTCCTGGGACAAATTTCCCTGAAGGGCAGTTTATCCGCCTAATTATTCTACACCATATGTAGCTAATGAGATGACAGCTTTTCAGAAAGACAGATGAGATGAATCCCACCTTTGGGGCCTTGACCCTCTGCAAATGAAGCAGCAATGGACAAATCAACGGTAAAATAATTTATACTTCAAGTCTTAATAATACTTGAAGGTGAGAAAGAAGAGCTGCATAAACTTGACTTAGAGAGAACATTTCTACTTGAAATGATGAGGATGCAAACCTGATGCATTTCATGTCAGCCACCTGTTCTCGTGGAGTGGCTCGTTTCCTGTACTTCCTTAGCAGAACTATGTCAAGCTTCTTTCTCTCCTCAGCACTGAATGATAAGCTTGATAGTGGATATAGTATTATTTTGCATGAGTAGATGCTGCATTCATTTCTAAGGCTTTAAAATCAAGCTTAGCAGCTTTATGTAAGATGAATGCATGTCCCTGTTACTTATTTTTAGTCAACAAATGCAAGGTATATAATTTACACAAAGAAAATAATATCTGGCAAGAGTCTTGTTGCTGGGAATAGTTGAAACTGCACAAGGTATCCCCATTATCCTATCAGCCTAATTCCGCTAAGCTCATTTTAATGAAGCGCACAAATGTGACTGCCTATTCAGCCTCTCATCCTGGGAACATATTGTAATTAACTGCCTAAGCAGCTGTACGGCGGCAGGAGAAGGCTTTAAATGATGTGAATCTGTTGATATTGCTTGTGTTAAAATGATTTTGGAGATTGGAAAGGAAGATCTGATTGCATTTTATGGCAGTGTCTAAAACCTAAATGAGTTCTGACACCTGAAGGAAGAAGAAATAACCTGCAGACTTCACATTTCAGGGGCTTCACAGGCTGTAAAATGCATTTGGAAGCTTGATCACCATGACCTAACCTTCGCAATTATTTCAGCCCCTCCAGTTATTGGCACATATTTGATCCTCAAATGTTGTTTAATTGAGAGCGTGAATGTTGATATAAACTCAATGGCAAAGGAACAGCTATTCACTGTATAAGACAATTTCTTTGTTATTGCAAGGAACCAAGGTACCATCAATGACTTTTCTCCTGAGTAAACAGCAATGGTACACTGCAAACCTGCAGAACAATAAAAGTACTTGAGGGAACTATTACAACACTGTATTAAATGGGAGCAAATGGAGTTAGTCTAGCAGACAAGTACAGTTTGGGTCAGGATGGATCAGGCCTTGAGTAATATATTTAAGGTACTAATAGCAATATATAAAACACTGTCTTCTGTAGCATGACATAATGGTTCTGCAAAGCTGATTGCTATCTTTGTTTCTTAAAAGTAGACTGACAGATGAAGGCAAATTATGGTATAGAGTCCATCATGGTGAACTTAATGCAAACAGTGACAGCAAATCACCATGCAAGACCAAGCAAGAAAATAGATCCTAGATTTTATAGCATGTTTCTGATCTCAGAGTCCTCATCCTCCACCGTTTGCCACTTTTATCAGTCTGCACCAGTGTCCTACCAAAGCCTTCAGGAACAGATACTAAGTTTTGAAATTGGGTTTCAGTTGTTTTATGGGAAAGATTTATGTGTCCAGGCTCAGGTTTCCCTTAGGCTAGGAAGGGATGGGAAGTGTTCCTTCATGTTTCTGTTTGGTCTGCTAGAAGCAGGGAGAGTGAGCTGAGGCTGTCAAGGATGTGCTTCTGCATGCTTGATCAAGGGGAGCTCTAAGAAAGAGTATGGGAGAGAGCAATGTGGTTGAACATTCCGTCTGTCTTTAAGAACTTCTGCAGATGTAAGCCTACATCTGTCTGGGGGGCCGATTCAGCAAGAAGCTGCCAACAGAAGATGAAGTTTTGACTGATCTGGAGCAGGAGCAAGTGATGCCGTTGCTTAGTAAGACCTGTGAACCTATGACCATTTTATTGTTTGCTTCTGTCTGTAAAACCAAGACATTCTTGCAACTTGCATTTATAGATAGCCTTCATAACCATATCTCTTGGCTAGCTGTGGTTTCCCTCCCTAAGTGCTTGTTTGCAAAAATCACTTGATGCATCTTGTTTAAGAACATGAAGCGTTGGGTGACATGGTTTAGTGTGAGGTGTCCCTGCTTATGGCAGGGGGATTGGAA
>NDXB01012505.1:0-35122 GCA_002631895.1 Agapornis roseicollis | reverse complement strand
TTTTTTCAATAGGAACCAAGGATATATTGGGGAATGTAGAGCTTTCCCCTCTTTTCCTAGGAAAGAAGCAAGAAAAGAACAAAAGGATTTTATTAAAATAACAATTCAAAACTGTATGTCTTCAATAGATTCATATGCTATGCATTGTGGATTTAGTCCTGTGATTATTCTGCCTGGGAACCAGCTGGACTGAGTAAATGTTCCTGTTTAGACCTCTGTATCACAGTTCCCCATGTAATGGAAAAAAAAGTCAGGGAGTAAGGCACATCGTTAACTCATCTTGAATGTTCCTAAGACCATCTTGTATTTTGCCAGGGCATTCTGTATCACAGTTATCAGAAAGATATGCTCATTTGATTTGATGCTGCTACCCTTTTGTTAAAGCAAAAGACCAGAGTAATAGACAACCAGTGTGTTTAGACTTGTTTATGGATGATATTTGGTACAATTTGCCAAGAGTAAATATAATTCTCATAAAGATACTGAATCACAGAAGATGCAATGGCAGCAGAGTTGCACATAGAAACAATAGCAACCTGAGTCTGTAGTAAATATTGTTGTCAAAAGTGAACCAGTGGTGGCTCAAATCACAGTTTACTTTTTGCAGAAATCCATTCAGTCATCTCAGCCCCAAAAGTGACAAAAGAAAGATTTTTATAGATGCATCATTTCAGTATCTTAAGCAACCCCCTCACCTGCATAGAAAAATTACACTGCCTCTGAAAATATATACATATGTTTGTTTATCTTTTCATATTACTTTCACTTCTGTTCTTAAGTTATGTTTTACAAGAGTGAAAGCAATTAAACCTTCATTGTCCAAGCTTTCAAGTCAGTATGGCAGTACTGCCATGAATTCATTTCATCTGGGAATAGAGTAATTCTCAGTCACACTGCCGAACAGATAAATGCAGCTCCTTAGGTTAAACTTGTTTTATTATTGAGTGACATTCAGATGTTTGCCTCATTCAGAACTACAGACTTTTCCTTAGTTAAACATCTTTTATATGATGAAAATAACCATAATTTGCAAAACAGAAACAGTTAGAAAATTCAAAGAAGTAAAAAGAAAAAGAAGACCAAAACACCAATATTTATTTTTTTTCAGTTCTTGTGATTCAGATGAAGAAAATCAGGATGTAGTGTGTGGTGTTTAATTTGTAGTTGATAACATTCATTATAATAACACATTAGACATCCAGAGCTTTGTCTTCTATTAGTTTGTTTTGAATGTTAATATGTGCAGGTTTTGAAATTAATTAGGTTTGCATTGTATTATCTTGCATTTTCTATATTCTATATTCTATATCCTACAGTCTACATTAATTGTTCTATTTTATGTTCTGTGTTAGATATGGTATGATATGGTGTGATATGATATGAAATTATATATGATATGATATATGATATGATATGATATGATATGGCAAACTCAGGAGTGTGGCATCCCAACAAGAAGAAAGTGCAGCAGGAGGGCCTGGAGACTTCCTTGGATGAGAAACATTCGAAGAAAGAAAGAAGCTTATAAAAGGTGGAAGCAAGGACAGACAGCCAGATGAATACAGGGGTCTTCTCCAGAAAGCTAGGGAACACATAAAGAAAGTNCGAAGAAAGAAAGAAGCTTATAAAAGGTGGAAGCAAGGACAGACAGCCAGATGAATACAGGGGTCTTCTCCAGAAAGCTAGGGAACACATAAAGAAAGTTAAGGCCCAGTTAGAATTAAACTTAGCTAGGGATGTTAAGGATAACAAGAAGGGATTTTACAGGTATACTGCAAATAAAAGACAGACCAGGAACAACTTAGGCCCCCTCCAGAAGCTATCGGGTGAACTGGCTACGCAGAATTTGGAGGAGGCTGAGGTTCTGGACGACTTCTTTGCCTTGGTCTTCAACAGGAAAGGCTCTGACTGCACCACCCGAGTCTTGGAAGGCAGATGCAGGGATTGTGAGAATGAAGACCTTGGGCCCACTGTAGGAAAGGATTTGGTTCGAGACCATCTTAAGAACCTGAACATGCACAAGTCCATGGGACCTGAAGAAATCCATCTGCGGGTCCTGAAGGAACTGGTGAGTGAAGTTGCTAAGCCACTGGCTATCATATTTGAGAGATCATGGCTATCAGGTGAAGTTCCCGATGACTGGAAAAGGGGAAATATAACCCCCATTTTCAAGAAGGGGAAAATGGATGACGCAGGGAATTACAGACCAGTCAGTCTCCCCTGTGTGCCTGGAAAAATCTTAGAGCAGGTCCTCCTGGAAGGCATGCTAAGGCACATGAAAAACAACAAGGTTCTTGGTGGCAGCCAGCATGGCTTCACTAGGGGGAAATCCTGCCTGACCAATTTGTTGGCCTTCTATGATGGGGCTATGGGACTGCTGGACAGGGGTAGAGAAGTTGATGTCATCTACCTGGACTTGGTCAAAGCGTTAGACACCATCCCACACGACATCCTTGTCTCTAAAGCTCTGTTAGGGCCTGCCTACCGTACAAACCTCTGATTTCACAGAATCATAGGCTGGTTTGGGTTGAAGAGACCTTAAAGCTCATGCAGTTCCAACCACCTGCCAAGGGCAGGGATACCTTCCACTAGACCAGGTTGTTTCAAGCCCCATCCAATCTGGCCTTGAACACTGCCAGTGATGCCACAACCATGGCTTCTCTTGGCAACATGAGTCAGTGCCTCAATACATAGTAAAGTATTTCTTCCCAATATCTAACCTAAACCTCCCCTGTTCAAGTTTAAAGCCTTTTACCTATCGCTACATGCCCTTCTTAAAAGCCCATCTCCAGATTTCTTTTAGGCCCCTTTAGGCACTGGAAGTTGCTCTAAAGTCTCCCCAGACCCTTCTCTTCTCCAAGCTGAACAAGCCCACCTCTCTCAACCTGCTCCAGCCCCCTGTGCATCTTTGTGGCCTTCTCTGGACTTGCTCCAACAGCTACACATCCTTCTTAGGTTAGGGACCCCAGAACTGGATACAGGACTGCAGGGAGAATCTCACTAGAGCAGAGAAGAGGGAAAGAATCATCTCTGTTGACCTGCTGGCCATGCTCCCTTTGATGCTGCTGAGGACATGGTTGTCTTTCTGGGCTGCAAGCCTGTAGTTGTGCTTGGAATTGCCCTGACACAGCTGAAGAACCATGCACTTGGCCTTGTTGAATTTCGTGAAGTTCTTATGGGCCTATCTCTCAATCCTGACATCCCTTTCCTCCAGCATGTCGACCATGCTGCGCATCTTGGAGTCATCATCAAACTTACTGAGGGTACACTCAATCCCACTGTCCATGTCACTGACAAAGACATTAAACAGCACTGATACTAATACTAACTCCTGAAGAACAACACTTGTCGGTGCTCTCCACTTAGACATTGAACTGTTAACTGCTACTTTTTAAGTATGATGATCCAGCCATTTCCTTATCCACCATATTTATCAAATCCATGTCTCTCCATTTTAGAGATAAGGATATTCTGCAGAAAAGTGCAAAAGCCTTTGCACAAGTCCAGATAGGTGATGTCAGTCAATCTTTTCTTATCCACCAGTGCTGTCACCCCATTGTAGAAGGCCACCAAATTTGTCAGGCACAGAGACTCAGAGGTGACGTTATCACTCTACAACTTCTTGAAAGGAGGTTGTAGACAGGTGGGGGTTGGTCTCTTTCAGCAGGCAGCAACAAACAGAATGAGAGGACACAGTCTCAAACTGCGCCAAGGAAGGTCCAGGTTGATATTAGGAAGAAGTTTTTCACAGAAAGAATAATAAAATATTGGAACAGTCTTCCCAGAGAGGTGGTGGAGTCACCATCCCTGGATGTGTTTAAAAAGAGACTGGATATAGAACTTGATGACATGGTTTAGTGGAGGTGCAGGGCATGGGTTGGACTTGATGATCTTGGAGGTCCCTTCCAACTTAGTAATTGTGTGATTCTGTGATTCTGTAATTTGCCCTTGGTGAAGCTATGCTGGTTGTCACTAGTCACCTCCATGAACCTTAGAATAGTTTCCAGGATGTCCTGGGCTCAGCTGAAGCAGTCATTTTTCTTCTTCTTAGTAGCTGGTGCAGTGCTGTGTTTTTGACTCTCAGTCTCAGAAGAAAGCTGATAACACTGATGTTTTTAGTTGTTTCTCGGTAATGTTTACTGTGACCAAGGACTTTCTGAGTCTCGTATTCTGCCAGGGAGGGGAAGCTGGGAGGAAGCAGAGACAGGATACCTGACCCAAAGGAGCCAAAGAGGCATTTCATACACCAGCATGTCATGGCCAGTATATAAAGTATGGGCAGTTACCCAGACAGGCTAGATCATTGCTCAGGTCGGGGTGAGTATTGGTTGGCAGGTGGTGAGCAGTTGTATTCTCTTCCCTTGTTATTTCTGTTATCATTATTATTATTGTGGGAGCAGCAGTGGTTTTGTGTCATACCTTAGTTACTGGACTGTTCTTATCTCAATCTGTGAGGGTTATTTTCTTTTGATTCTCTTCCCCATCCTCTGGGAGCCAGGGGAAGGAAGGGCGGGGGGAGAAGTGAGCAAGTGGTTGCGTGGTTCTGAGTTACCGACTGGGCTTAAACCATGACACAGGATTATCTGCTCCACAATCTTGCCAGACACCGCAGTGAAACTGGCTAGCCTGTAGTTCCCTGGGTCTTCCTTTTTCCTCTTTCTCAAAATGAAGGTTCCCTTTTCAAGTCAGTAGGAAATTCACCAGATCATCATGACTTCTCAAATACGATGGATAATGGCTTTGCCATTCCATCCATCAGTTCCCTCACAACCTTCGGGTACATCACATCAGGTCCCATGGACTTGTGCACCTTCAGATTCCTTGGATAGTCTCAAACCTTATCCTCCCCTACAGCATTTGGTTCTTCATTTTCCTAATGACCACTTTTGCATTCTGTGACTTGGGTAGTGTGGCTGGAGCAATTGCTGGTGCAAGAGAGAAGACCAAGGCAATAAAAGCATCGAGTATCTTGGCCTTCTCTATATCCCAGGTAAACAAAACTGTCATTTCCTTCTGGAGGAAGCCCCCATTTTCCCTTATCTTTGTTTTATCTCTAGCATACCTACAGAAGCCTTTCTTGTCTCTGGCCAGATTTCATTCTGTCTGGGCTTTCCTAACCTTATCCCTGGCTGCTCAATCACTACATCTAGAACTCTCTTTCAACAGTCCTGACTCTCAGCAATCTGCCCTGGAAGCTTCACATGCAGAGATGAAGTACATGCTAACACACTGACAACCTGAGACGTACAGAAAATAAACAGCCTTTCTCCAATTCTCATTGCAGACTTCTGCGTACAACTGCTCCACAAGGATTCTGGCAATGTGTTCCTTATCACAATTATCTTACCAATTTCAGCTACTGCCACAGGATCTAGTGCCAATATAGGGGGTTTTTGTTGGTTTTGGTTTTGTTTAGGAAATTAAGGGAAAAAAAAGCTTTGATAAGCAGTAACTCCAGTCTGGCACAAAGAAATCTAAATTAACGTGGCAAACTGCTATGATTTTCAATATTAATTTACAACTATGTCCCAGTTCATAAACCTGCAGTGGTGACTTCTGCTGCCACATTGTATCTGTGTATTCAAGATATAGTGTTTTAAGCTGTAAAACAATAATTCAGGAAATGAAAATATTAGAAATCATCAGTTTGTTGAACTAAATCACATACGCATTCAAGTTTAGCCTGATGTGTGCTATTCCACAGTATTGCCAGTACTAAACCAAAAACTGCACAGAATGCAATTTCTAATTAAAAATTTAAAAAAAATACAAATTTTAAACCCAAATCTTTTGAGCTCAAGAGGATTAATTTTATTCTTTTTAGATTAGGCATTTTTTGAAGGTTATTATTTTATCAATTGATACAAAATGTAAAGCAAAAATCAGGCTTTGTTTTAACAAAGAGACAACAATATAACAAGAGTTTTATCTGGTCCATATGCATTTATAAAGCTACTATTCTCAATGGGAGCATTTTACACTTCTGTTCTCCTGGGACAATGTCAGAAGAGAGAAGTAAGAAATGGCTTCATTGTTAACAAAACCAATTTGAAAGTCTTCTTTTTGATCCAGTGATGAGGTCTGTCATGATTACTGAGAGATACATTAATTAATGTGCTGAAACTCAATAGAGTAAGCAAAGTAAGTATTGATTAGCCTTTGTGAACACAAACACACTGGAGGGAAGTCTAGACCTAATGCTTATTAAAAACAAATAGTATGGCATTCCACAGTAATAGATATAATAATTTGTCTTCCAACCATTTAGAACCATTACCATACAATATTGTGGGGGTTGTGAGAACAAGTGTACCTGACATGCTCAGAAACACATCTGCAGCTGCTTCTGTGGAACTAATCTGATATATCAGCTTTATCTATTTGATATGCCAGCTTTGTCTATTATTCATTCTTTGTCTATACATTTTAAAGGATTTGTTTTGCTAGGACCTTTATTGTTGTTCTGTTCTACAATTCACAGTCTGACACTGTATCTTTAAAGACTACTTGCTTAAAGGATAGATTTGTTAGAAGGAAGAGTGTGTGTGTCTATCCAGCTGAATTGAACATGGTTATATCTCAACAGTTGCTGATTTCATTTGTCACATTATTGCTTGAGTCAGGGGAGCGGATTAAGGCACAGGATGTCACTGCCACTTTAAGACAGCATCCTTTTTGAGAAGCCAGTTTATTGTTTGGTGTTTATTTGAATAAAAAGCTGTTCTTCGAAATGTGAGCTGTTTCTTGAAAAAAGGCATAAGCACAATAGCATTCTTCATGGGAAAGGGAGTGATTTAGTGCAACAAGTTACCCAAGGAATTCGCTACAATCCACTCATGCCTGTGCAAAAATGAAAGGATGTGTCCTTGTCATAATCAAACCAATAAAGCACATTGACAACCAGCAGAACAAGTCCTCAGCAGTGCTATGTCATATTGACCAGTGGAAGCTTCCCCTTACTAGAAAGTCTATCATAGGTCACTCCAAGATTTCTTTCATCTTCCACTTCTGTGCTTACTCAGATTGCTGTTTGGCTGAGAAAATAATCTGCTGCTGTCCCTGTCTTTTGCATTAGCTGAAAATAAGACATGTTGGATTAAAGTCATTATTTTTTTCACAGGTATTTCCTGACTATAAATCTATTCAGGCCTGTGATTTATGTTTTATTGCAATCACAATTTTTCCACTGATTACTGAAATTAAGAGAACTTCATTACAAACACCTAATTACTTTTTTCTGACACTAAATTTAAAATTTATTTTTCTTTGTTTAGCTTCATTTATTGTTTGATTAAGCGTTGGGGTTTTTTTGTTAGGTTTTGGTTTCTTTGTTTTTTTTTGTTTGGGTTGGTTTTGTTTTTTTTTTTTTTTTTTTTTTTTTTTTTTTTTTTTTTTTTTTTTTTTTTTTTTTTTTATCATTTAGTTTCACATGGACAAGTTACATTTAGGATTTATCTGACTAAGCACCTAATTGAAGTACCTAATTGGAGGTACCTACAACTCTAGGGTCTTATATATGAACATGGTAAAAAACAGTGAGCAGCTTCATGGCAAACAGTATTTTTAAAGTGACTTTTTAGATTGTTATAAAACCCACAAAAAGATGTAATAGTCAAATTCTACAAACTTGCTACATTTAAAAACAAAATAAAAATTATCTCCTTAATTACCTGTAAGTTTCAGAAGTTTTTATATATAACTACAGGCACCATGGTTATAATATCCCATTAACTTCCTTGAGCATTTCAAAAAGGAAATGGAACATATAGCTGAGAAAGGGGACGATGAATGTAAAAGACATATGGGTGGTACTGAGACAAGTCTTGCATGTGTTGAGCTTATGCTAGAAAAGCTTTTCTGTTAGAAATGAATGTCATCAGCAAGAAACATTTACAATTCTAATATTGTAAAGCAGGGTCAAGCAATAGAACTTTCTCTCTAGGGTCAATTTATACCTTAAAATAGGTGCAATGTACAGAGTGCAAAGATGAAAGCTTCAAAGTGAATGGAAGACTGTCAGAGTTTTGCAAGCATCTTTCTGCTGAGGGATTGACGTAATTTTTCTGAAGTCCTTGAATTTGAAAGTAGCTCTTATTTCAAACATGTTCTGCAAGAGTTTCATATGAACTTGAACCATTTGAATTTTGGACAATGGATTTGTGTTTTGGTTTTATTATAGTTATACTACAATATCTTTAATTCAGTAGGAACAAGGAGATCTTAATTATAAGTAATAAGTAGGAAAAAAAGGTCTTATTTCTTTTTCAGACTGACTTCAAAATCCTTGATATTGCTTATTTCAGCTCTATATACTCTGATGCTCCATACATTGTGATGCTTATCTTTTTTTTCCTATTGAAATAGTCTATTCTGTAGATTATAATGCCATTTTCATCTCTATTGTATGCAAAAAACCTGTTTCGTATTTTGCAGTAAATACATCTGTTCTTCTGACCCGTAAAAACGCAATCTACTGATTTTCAGTAGTTCAGAAAGTCTATTAAATTCTAGCAAGAGAGAAAAATAAAAGAAAAAAAAAAAGACTCTTATTGTAGGTACTGAAGTCTTTTGTCCACTTCCTAACACCAGAGTTATAGATAGTAATGGTCTACTTCTACACTGCCCACTGCTGCTGAGTTAAGAGAACTACAGCAATACTCAGCTTCAGAAACTTGCTGCTTCTTTGTGTCACGGCAAGTAAAACCTTCTGTACAGTTTTTGATATAATGTTCATATTTTGAAAGCTAATTTTCCTTGGGTATTTGTGGAAACTTTTCCATATATGAGTTTCTTACTGGAAAATCATGGTAATGATGTTCACTTTCCTCATCCCACACATGATTAGAAGGAACAAACAGAAAGGAAAAGATGTAGCTACATTTAAATAATTATATGTGGTAAAGACACTACTGTATCTTCGCATGAAATTTTGGCAAAGGGTGAGACTTAAGAAAAAAGTAACCAAACAGTGAATCATGAAGGAAAAGTATGCACAAAAAAAAATTTACTGCGTATCTGGTGCTTCAGAATTCAAACAGAAACACAGATGTAAGGGAATTTGTAGGGGAAATTGGGGGGTTTTCAGCTTTATTTTTGTGTGGATGAGTTTGTACTATCCTGATCTCTGGGAATTTCAGTGAACTGACACCTGAAATCTCCTAAATCTTAGCCCTGGCTCTGCATCATTCTTGAGAGGTCTAACGTTGTGGGAAATAGAACCCCTAAATATGCACATATCTAAGCTCTTCTTCAGTAAAGAGAAATGATTCCCATATCTCAAAGTGACAGCCACCTTCATAAATCACTGTGACCTATTCATTAAAGACCTGTGTCCCATGTGCATGGTAGAATTAAAATCATAGAATCATAGAATAGTTCGGGTTGGAAAGGACCTTGAGATCATCTAGTTCCAACCCCCCTGTCATAAGCAGGCACACCCCACACTAAACCATCTCACCCAAGGCTTCATCCAACCTCCCTTTGAACACCGCCAGGGATGGTGCACTCACAACCTCCCTGGCCAACACATTCCATCATCTCACCACCCTCACAGGAAAGAATTTCTTCCTTAGATCCAATCTAAACCTCTCCTGTTTAAGTTTGAACCCGTTACCCCTTGTCCTGTCACTACAGTCCCCAGTGAAGAATCCCTCCCCAGCATCATAATAGGCCCCCTTCACATACTGGAAGGCTGCTAGGAGGTCTTCACGCAGCCTTCTCTTCCCCAGGCTAAACAGCCAAAACTCTCTCAGCCTGTCTTCGTATGGGAGATGCTCCAGTCCCCTGATCATCCTCACTGCCCTCCTCTGCACTTGTTCCAACAGCTCCATGTCCTTTTTATGTTGAGGACACCAGAAAGGAACACAACACTCCTGGTGAGGTCTCCCGAGAGCAGAGTAGAGGGTCAGGATCACTTCCTTTGACCTGCTGGTCATGCTCCTTTTGATGCAGCCCAGGATACCATTGGCTTCCTGGGCTGCAAGCGCACACTGAAGCCGGCTCATGTTCATTTTCTCATCAACCACCACCCTCAAGTCCTTCTACGCAGGACTGCTCTCAATCTCCTCTTTGCCCAACCTGTAGCTGTGCCTGGCATTGCTCCAACCCAGGTGTAGGACCTTGCACTTGGCATGCTTAAACTTCATGAGGTTGGCATCAGCCCACCTCACAAGCATGTCAAGGTCCTTCTGGATGACATTCCTTCCCTCCAGCTTATCCACCCAATCACACAGTTTGGTATCATTGGCAAACTTTGTGAGGGCACACTCAATCCCACTGTCCATGTCAGCAACAAAGATGTTAAACAGGACCGGTCCCAACACCGAACCCTGACCAACACCACTTGTCACTGGCCTCCAGCTGGACTCTGAGCCATTGACCACAGCTATTTGCGTGTGGCCATCCAACCAGTTCTTTATCCACCGAGTGGTCCATCTATCAAATTGATGTCTCTCCAATTTAGAGACAAGGATGTCATGTGGGACAGTGTCCAGAAGTCCACAAGCTTTGCACAAGTCCAGGTAGATGACGTCAACTGCTCTATCCCTGTCCAGCAGTTCCATAGCCCCATCATAGAAGGCCACCAAATTGGTCAGGTAGGATTTCCCCCTAGTGAAGCCATGCTGGCTGCCACCAAGCACCTTGTTGTTTTTCATGTGCCTTAGCATGCCTTCCTGGAGAATCTGCTCCAAGATTTTTCCAGGCACGCAGGGGAGACTGCCTGGTCTGTAGGTCCCCAGGTTATCCATCTTCCCCTTCTTGAAAATGGGGGTTATATTTCCCCTTTTCCAGTCATCGGGAACTTCACCTGATAGCCATGATCTCTCAAATATGATGGCCAGTGTCTTAGCAACTTCACTCACCAGCTTCTTCAGGACCTGTGGATAGATTTCATCAGGTCCCATGGACTTTTGCACATTCAGGTTCTTAAGATGGTCTCAAACCTGCTCCTCTCCTACGGTGCGTCTACGGTCTTCATTCTTACAGTCCCTTTGTCTGCCTTCTGAGACTTGGGTGGTGTGGTCAGAACATTTGCCAGGGAAGACTGAGGCAAAGAAGTTGTCCAGAACCTCAGCCTTCTCCAAATCCTGTGTAGCCAGTTCTTTCAACAGCTTCCAGAGGGGGCCTAATTTTTTCCTGGTCTGTCTTTTATTTGCAATATATCTATAGAATCCCTTCGTGTTATCCTTAACATCCTTAGCTAAGTTTAATTCTAACTGGGCCTTAGCTTTCCTTATGTGGTCCCTGTATTCCCGGACAACATCCCTGTATTCATCCGGCTGTCTCTGTCTTTGCTTCCACCTTTTATAAGCCTCTTTCTTTCTTCGAATTTTTCTCAGCAGCTCCTTATCCATCCAAGGAGGTCTCCTGGCCCTTCTGCTGCACTTCCTTCTAGTTGGGATGTAACACTCCTGAGCTTTTAACAGGTGATCCTTGCACAGTCTTGGGCTCCCCTGCACTCTAGGGCTGTATCCCATGGAACCATACTAAGGAGGCTCCTGAAGAGGCCAAAGTCTGCTCTGTTGAAGTCCAGGGCAGTGAGTTTGCTGCACGCTCTTCTCACCATGCTGAGGATCTCGAACTCTACCATCTCATGATCACTGCATCCAAGGCTGTAATGTTTTCTCTGAACAAATGCTATAGAACGCCATGGTCTGACATTCATAAATATTTGTGTTGGTAATTACCTGATAAAATTTTAACATGTTGAAAAAGAAGCATTAAAATAAAGCCAATGTATTTTTGGTTTGGTTGTTTTTTTTTTTTTTCTTCAAGAATATTTGACTTCTGTCATTCAGATTTAGAGCTCTGCATCTTTTGCATGAAGAATAGCATAAGCTCTCCACATCAAAAAATATTATCTTGGCCAAGGTCATTTAATTGCACTGAATCAGAGCTAGGACCCTAGTATTTGGAGATGTTTATAGCCTGCTGTCATTCTGGAAAGTGACAGAAATAGAGGGTGGTGCAGTTGCCGAGCAGAATTGTCATATTTCCATAGCAAGGCCAGAGAGCCCTGTGATTAATGAATGCTCAATATACAACCATGATGCCCCACAAGTAAATATACAAGTTGCAAATCTGTAAACATCTATGGTGGGAATTTGCTAATCTCTGCCTGTTGTAGCTTATTCTGCATAGGTCCTCGAGTTTTTGCAAGAAAGTTTTGACAGTGTGATATGTAAAAACACCCACAACAGCTTGCCAGGGCTTGTCAGCATGGAAAATAACACATTTTACTAAGTCTGTACAACCTATCATTGTTTATAATGTCACAGTTTTGAGAACTGAAAAAGCAGAAAAGGGCCTTTCTAGAACAATTTCATATGTTCCTTGAAAAACAAATGCATGATTTTACTTAATACATTGAATCAAATTAAACCAGAGCTCTAAGTAAATTAAAACAACCAGATACTTCTTCACATTGAACAGAGAACAAATTTCACAATATCCTGTTTAGTTGGGATCATATGTTTTTTCTTGCTTTTTTAGTGTCCAAATACCATTTTTTCTGCTATTGCAGAAAAAGTTCTTCAAAATATTTCTAGAACATCTGTTAAAAAAACCCTGAAAATCTCTGGGTTTTTTTGTCATTGAAATCCATACATTAGCAGTGGGGGATAGCTTTCCAGTTTCTGGATAGATCCAACACTGATACGTGTAGACCCAGTTGTAGGTAGACATATTTAATAAGACAGAAAAATTTCTTATGGGTAGACTTCCGTAACTTTCCAAGCCAGTGGCACTGTGAGATTGGAAATCAGACCTGTTGTTTGAGAAGCATAAAAAGAGGGGACAAAAAGTTTGTGCTGCTTGCATCATGCTCTTCACAATGGAGCCCATCCCAACTGATTTAAATGATTTATGCACCATGGAAATATTTTATTAATCCAGGCTACCTAAAGCTCTATAAATATAATGTAATGAGAAGCAAATGCCTTTGAAAACCACCATAGGCTTTTGGTCCATATCGTAGCTCCTCCCTGATGACTGTACGAGATGGTTTTCCTTCACAGCAGGATTCATTCAGTGCACATTAAGTAGTAAATTTTCTCATGAGAGCCTTTTCTTTGAAGGTCTGACACAATCTTCAGTTACCATACTTTGCCATTATATGGATGATGTTAATTCAATTGTTTTCATGCTGAACAGCATCTGGCTCCCCAGATTCTTCAGTAAGAGTGCCATGATTCAAAAGATGGGGTAAAACACACTAGGGTAAGGCTGGTTTTGCCCTCACTGAGGAACTTGTAAGTTGCTGGTGCCTGTACACTTTATATTATGTTGCTGTGTTAGAGGAATACCACCCATTGTTTAGGACATGTATTTTCAAGAAAGCTTAAGCATCTGGAGCTGAACACCTAAGAAATTCGAAGGTTTATTAGTGAAGTACCTATGAATTAACAAACCTGCAGGTTAGGCAGTTAAGAAGACAGACAGTCTACACTGCTGTTTGGAATTTAGCTCACATCTCAATTAGAGGGAATGATGAGAAAAAGAGATAGCATCCTTAGGGAGTGATATAGTCTTTACATATGGCACAATCTTTTACATATGGATTTGTATGGGATAGCCATAATTAATAGATACACAGTGATTGGGTTTGCACACTCCACTGCCAATTACATGCTCTGCATGCTATCATTATGTTTGTATGAAAAAAAATAAAATGCAAATGTATCATCATCTTTTTCTGAAATATGACCCTAAAAGGAAGAAGCCACACCTTGAAAAGAATTATGTATACCTCACTCTAGGAAAAAACACTTCCTGCATTTATCTTATCTAAATTTAGTCTGGTAATTCATACCACTCTTAGTAAACTTCAGATCTTACCAAACTGGTGGTTGTTGAGTTCTACCTAATGTGAATATGTTCACATGGAGTGAAACATCCTTTATTATACTGATAAATAAGTTATTCATTTCACCCTCAAACTTGATAATATGTCTTTGAAATATGCAGCAGTTTGGTCAAAAAATACTCTGATGATACTTTCATGGCTGCCATTTATCTTTTCTTTCTTTCTTTTTTTTTTTTTAACTCTTCTCTGCTTTAAAATGTATTGCCATATTTATTTGCTGTAGTATCAAGTTTCAAAGCCTAACCATTTCTAACCCAGCACTTCTCACATGATTCGGTCCTTTGACTCAAAAGTCTCATTCTCAGATATTAAATCAACATGTGCCTTTATGAGTCAACATTTATCTGTGGGATGATGATTGAATTCATAATTTAGAAAGGCATCTGTAAAAATAGATCTTTACTAATAACTGTAAAAGATGACCTTGTCAAGCTCCTTTTTATAAAAATAAAAAAATTAAATTGAGAAAAAATATCTTTAAAAACCTGCTCTTCAAACAGCTATTCTTCGTTTGAACACCTCGCACACACTCCATTCCCACATACAAATACACACACAAATGTATTTAGAAACTTCTATACTTCTTACTTTTTATACATTAAATATAAAGGTAATTTAAACCGGTTTTAAGTCTCCTTTGAATTCTTGCTGTGATGCAAAGAAATAAGCCCCAGAGGGTCTTACTAGAAATGAAAGCTTATAGTTTGAGTGTTATTAATTAAATCACTCTTCAACCAAGTTATACTTGGAGCTACTTATGCTATGCATACATGAATAGATACTGTGTTAAAATCCATGTCAGTAACTACGTCCTGAATTCATTTTTCATACATTACTCATACAGAAGAAAGGGCTGCTAGATATTTCTGGCTTTGTTTTTTTCTATTTCCCTTCTTATAATTCCCCCTTAGAAACCCAAAGCTGACATTATTTTCTCATTATGATTTCTTGAACTTGTGAGTCATCCTGCAGCACCCATATGCCACACAAGTACAAGAAAAGACAAGGAAGTGGGCATCCCTTCCAGTCCTGTGGGCCTGGATAAGGATAACAAATGTCTTTGTGATGGGTATTATGATTCCATGTTCCATTTCACAACTGGCAGGTTTTGTGATATTTGTCACTTCACTCTTGTCAATCCTTTTGTTGACCTAAAAAAGTGGTTACTGCTTTTTCTATTTCCATGAGAATCAGAGATGGACTGTGATAGTGAACGGATATTTGCAAACATAAAGCCAGTATCAACGAGGAGAAACTAAAAATTACTCAGATTAATATTTGGGAGACCATGAGATTCGGATCGCATGGGAATTAAACTTGTTTTTTAGTTTACATTGAGCTCAGAAGACGAAATATGAAACTAAAATAAAAATACCCTAAAAATGTGTGTCACGTGCTATATGGTTTTGAACAGTTTTTCTCTATTTGAAAGATACCTGCAGCATAGTTTCTCTACACACTCACTAGCTGCATCTAAAGGGTTTGGGGATTACTCAGCATGGTCAAAGGATTACATCGAGAAAAGACCTTACCAGATTTACTTCAGACTGCCTCTGAAACTTGTATGAATGTAGGTGTAAGACTTACATATTCAGCTGCTCCAATGCTGGAAACTCCTTCTGGGAAAAGATGAAATGCCATCAACATGCGTACAGGATTTAAGAAGTGCATTTACTATTTTTCCCCTTAGAATACCACTTGAGGAAGATATTTAACTTAGGGTATCTGCCTGCTCCAATCATACCATCAGTTTACTGGGAGACATTGCTGCATCTTAAAACTTTGATTTGGTTCTGAGTTAAGGCACCTCAGGCTTTCATCAGAAGGCACCAAAAGATATTCTAGATGCTTCTGTCTCTGTCCCCGCCTCACAGCCCATGCTAAAGCTAACTACTTGTATGAATAATATATCTAGCATAAATGCAAGGAGAGTTTCACACTCCAGCATCAGGTCTGAAAATGAAGCAAACCAAACTAGAACAGTGATAAACACTGACTGTAAAATATAACCAAGGAAACAAGCCCTAAGCAAAGAGCAAGTAGGAGGGGAAAATAGAGTGGGGAAGAAATGTGATTAATTTAAAAACTTAATTTAATAAATTGTGTTAAATATGCTGAAAAATGCATTTAGCTCTCAACCTCTGAGACTGTACATTGTGGACTAGCATCTAGCCATAATGGGGTTTCTGCTCCATCAGCTGCAATAATTATTTTCCTTGATTTGCCTTGGTCATTTTATATAACAATTTCTCTGTATGTGTATATGTGTGCATGTGTGTGTGCATATTCTTTAGTGTGTATTTCCTTTGTTTCCATTTTCTTATAAATTTTCATTTTCTATCAAAAAAGAAAAGAAAACAAGATAAAACACTGCAAGAAGAAAAATTAAAAATCAGTTAAGACATATTTTGATGCTTTTGTTAATACTTCCTACAAGGACATGTAGCCACCTGGTCAGTTCTCTTTGTAGACCCTTTCACTGCCTAGTTTACAGACAGCAAGGGTGTCACTCTGCTCAAGGTCTTAAACCTGTTTGTCCTCTTATATAGCAGTCAGTACACAGTGCTTCACTTTTTACCGGCTATTGCTGCACTCATTTTGCAAGGTTGAAACAAGGCCTCGGGGTGCTTAATAGTGCAGACTGCAGGCTTGGATTTGTATACTTGGGACCTCAAAGGCATGTTGTGTCAAGAACTTAAAATCACCAGCTATTTTTTTCACTTGATTCTCTCAAGAACTGGGTGACACTGTTGGTTGGGAAGTGGATCTTTGTTTTCCCTTATCTGTGTTCAGAATCTCAGTAAGATCTTTCTCTCCATTTAAATGCTGTTTGTGTTCCACAAATCTCAGATTTCTTCCATTCTCCAATGAGACACGCTAACACACATGGTCCTGAGAATGTGTATGTGTCTAAAAACATCCCCAAACACAAACCCACAACCTTAACAACACGATGCTTTGGATCACGCTGTGATGTGTGTTTATATCTTTTTGATCTATATTTTCCTTATATTAACCATCCCCTTGCCCTGTATCCAAGAATGTTAGCTACTGTTTCTCAATTACACCCACTGGTAAAACCTGCCCTGCAGGGTTTCTCGCAGCAGTTGCCCGTCCAACTCAGCAGATGAAAAGCAGATGGAAAATTCCAGGGGTTCAGGTCTGAATGTTTCAATGATAAGTTAGCATAACATGGACTGGTGAGAGCTGTGTTTTGAGTAGGTTATGCAAAATGAGGCAGCTGCATTCTGGCGGAGCTGTTTGCACAGCAGACCGCACTGGAAAAGAGGAACAAAGGACTTAAGGCATTCACACTTAAAAAAATTAGTAAAAGTGAAAACAGAGAAGTTAAGTACTAGGAAAGTGCTTAGCAGGGACAGTTAACCCCACCTAGGACCCTCTTGGGTCAGATTTGCTTCTGCGGAGAGAGGCTATTCCAATCCAGCAGCACCCTTTAGCACATAAACTGAGATTATGTTCAGCTCCTTCAGGCTCCTTCTCCATTCAGTAGAAGATACAGCTCATTTAAGAATCATCCTGAACCATCTGAACTCTCTCTCACTACCCTTCTCTTCACTGACTGAAATGGAAGGCTGATTCAATAGAGCTCCTGAATTAGATATGTCTGTTAGATGCCATTAAAGACCAAACTGGCTGCAGTTTCAACTAATAGTCAAAGAAAATCAAAGGAGACCACGGATGGAGGTTATCTAAATCTGAAACTGATCTGAGAACAGGTATACAGGTTCTGTTAAGAATTCTTCCAAAATGAAGACAGAAGACAATTTTTTATCCAAACTGAAGACTGGTGTTTATGAAGACCTCAACTTTCCTCTCACACATATTCCTCATTCATTTTAATTTTAGTTATGTATTTAAATTGTTCATCACTGGGAAAATCTCATCAGGTGCATATCTTGCTTTTGGGAGAATTCCTGGGGGAGAGGCAGTTCCCTGTAGTAATAGAGTATTACTACAGCCCTCTTATTTACAACAAAATACCCTGCAGTATAACTCCATCTAAGGTAGCAGGCAGCTGCTAGAACAGTCACCCTATTAATTAATTGTAATAATGACACTTAGTACTTACAAAGTATTTTTCAACTTCAAAGCTCTTTTCAAACAAAGAGAGCCAAATTGTGTCTGCCCCGGCTGGGCTATTTGACAGAGGAAGGACAGTGACAAATATCATATTGCAAATATAGCCCTTGCCTTCGCTTTTCTCCATCCAGACTCACAGTAACTTCATTCCTCTTTTTCCCCTTCATTGGAAATTATGCAGCCATTTCAACAAAGCACCACTGTGCTATTTTCAAGGGTATTACATATGAAGCCTGAGACATGAGATACTTCGTGTATCTGGACAACATGTAGGCTAGAGTCAAGCTCTCCCCATTTCAGAAAAATGCCACTGTGAAGAAGGGAGCCTTTTCTTAGTACTCTGGTGCTAGACTGAAGTGGCACTGAAAAAAAAATCACAGTTTCTCTTCTTTTTTGTTATTAATTTCTGATTCGTTTTCCATGTAAGGATGCCAGTACACCACACTACCCCATTTCATAGCTAATTAACTTCAAATGATCTAGCTAAAAAATATATTCATGTCAGAGAACACTTCCCTTTGATATGTTGTTCCCACAACAGGTCTATCCAGCTGCACCTACTGGACAAAAGCAAGCTGCAGGGAACACGAAGTGCACATAATGTGGTACCTGCTAATGCCATGTTCAGTAGCGCTCCAATTTTTCTGTTGTTATATAACATGATGCATAATACATCCACATATTAAAAGCAAATGCATTGACTGCTAAGAAGATGATACTCTAGGGAATTACTTAATATAAGATAAAAAATCTCAGCCACATATATAAAGACAAATTATATTTTTCTCTCACAGAGTGTTCTTGGGCTATTTTAGCCCTTGATAGTGTCCTTCACCAAGTGCCAATTGGGCTTTACACATGTTTATTTCAAGAACTGACACTAAACTGAGGTAGTTTTTAAGACTGTGCTAGAGAGCCACATAGAAGAGTTCCTCTGCTATCGCACACTAAGTAAAATTAGCTTTGGCTTAAAAACAGCATCAAAAAAAGCTGGTTTGTGAAATCTGGTTTGCTGCTATGCTTCTAGTCTCTTCTTCTCCCTCTTTTTTCCTTGTTTTTTTGGTATTTAATTTCTTTATTGTTTTATGGATGTAAAACACATAAAGAAAAAATATACTGTAGATCAGCTGCAATCATTTTGTCATTGCTGAAGGATATTATTATCTAAAAAGTATTTATGGAAGAGAATATATGATCCATATATTAATAACATTTGTTCAAATTGGTTTAATGCTCTCAACAATATATCACACTTTGTTTTTTCTTTGTTAATCACATGTCTCTTGAAAACAGGACAAATATATCCATGTATTTAATCATATCCATTGTTTAGACTGTATATTTTATATATATGCTGAGAAGATAATTTAACTCACTGTACCATTTTTGAGTATTAAATAATGAGGATTTTTATTATGTCTATATCTTATGGACCTGCTTTTGATCATTTAAAATCTAGCAAGGATCCTAACAGAATGCCATTATGGAACATTGAAGATTTCAAATAGTTTTTTATATATATTTTTATCTCTGTGATGTCAGAGAGAAAATATTATGTCAGTGATTATTTTTTATGGATAAAACTAATGCTGAAAACTTATTAAACCCTTCAATCCATAACAAATTATGCTTTACAAAACTGTAACATTGCCCAAAGTTGCACTGGTTGGGGGAAAAAAATACTGGCCTTTGAAAAAAGTAGATGAATTATCTGTTTGTGAAATATTGACATTCTAAATTTTTCTCTTTAAGTTCTTTCTGCTCTGATTTTTATGGAGTTTTGCTTTTATGATTTTGAGAACTATGCTGTGACTCTTGTCTCTAAATATTGATAAAGCAGAGAAGATTATTACAACTGCGATCACACAGTGGGACTTCTGTAGATGCTTCTACTTCTAGATATATGTCTTAGTGGTGAGTCATTACATTGTTTACCCACAGTTTTTACGATATTTATTTTTAATTGGAATTTGATTACTACAATCGCAACAGAGCATCAGGACTGGTAAGTCTTTCATCAGAGCAAAAATTTCTTGGATCACCTGGAGAAACAGGATATGAGATACACATACCAGGTAACAAAATATTTAGGATAAAGGGAAAATCATACAAAAATTATTCCCCACTCCCTTCCTCAACATTTGTTATTCTATATCTCCTCAATAAACCTGTATTTTGAGTCAGTTAATGCTGTTAATTAATTTTAAAGGGAAAGATGGCCATTTGATGAAAGACTGAGTATTTCAGAAAATAATTAGTGTCGTAATTTATAATATTATAATCCATATTTAATCCAGAAAGTGACTTGCCTTAATAATGTTTCCTGTATCCCTTAACACTGTACAATGCTTTTTTATCTTGGGTCACTATTACTGTCATACTTCTGATTTCCCATATTCTTAAATGAATTATTTAGTCATCAAAAGGTGTGTTTGGGAAAATCTTTTTTAACTCTCTATAACAAAGCACAGAAGATAATAAACTGAAAATATTTTTAATCTTTGTTCCAAGTAACTTGAGGTAATTTCCATTAACTTGGGCCTTAGCTGTTTTTGCAATTAAGGAATACATTATTAAAGACTTTGACTTCATTTTTGGGTAATTTTAACTCAAAACTATCTCAAGGATATGAGTAAGTTTAAATTAATAAATGCTAGAAAATATGAAAGAAATATAAATTCAAATGGCTAGCAAACATAACTGCACTTCTAACTGTTTCAGAAAAATGTAGTTTCTCAGAATAAGACAGTAACAATATAGCTCATTAAATGCTCACATTAATTCACTCCACCACCCCATGTACTTCTCATGCACAGTTCAAATTTTTTCAAAAATTACTTGTTTCAGAATAAGTCATCATCCTATCAGGATCTGAAGTGTGTTTCCCTCCACCCCATGTCCCTTGGGGGCTATATGGCCATTGCATTTAATTTAATTTAGGAAAAATCTGAATTGAATCTTGTTGTATTCCCTCCTGGGGAAAACATGCTTTACAAATGAAGTACTGCAGACAAAAAGAGAGCACACACGAGCTTGGGAGCCATGCATCCTCCCAGACATTCATTTGCATGCATCCTTTCCTGCTCAGTGGGCACTTGAAGCAGCACTTCATATTTATCCTGAAACTGACTTCCTCATTGAACATCAGGGAGACCTAGAGCATTTTGACAGGTTGTCTTTGAAGACATAAGTCATAAGTTTTATTTTCCCCCTCCTTCTTCCTCTTGAAAAAATGAGAGACAAAAATCTGTTACAAAAAGGTGATGTAGACTATAACAGTTAAGGTAGGCAGTATTTAGAATTGATTGGCGAGTAGGCAAGAGTAGCAGGTAAAGTGGTGCTGAATGTGTATGATTGGGTCTTGAAACCCGCTTTGGTGACATGAGTTGCTGAATTTTACAGCAAGCCATGTTGAAAGTGATCAGGAATCAACTACAAAAGTGAAGATTTTTTTGTTTGTTTGACAGGGTTAGGAATAAATAAGGTACATTTTTTTCCTGGTTAAGCCAGGTATTCTGGGTTGCCTTCTTTAATTAACATAGCTCACCAAATCATAGAATCATAAAATACTTGGAGTTGAAAAGGACTTCAAGGTCACCAAGTTCCAAACTCCTGCCATGGGCAGGGACACATCACCATGTCACCATGTCACCCAAGACTCTGTCCAATCTGGGCTTGAACACTCTCAGGGATGGAGCACTCACAACCTCCCTGGCCAACACATTCCAGCATCTCACCACCCTCACAGGAAAGAATTTCTTCCTTAGATCCAATCTAAACCTCTCCTGATTAAGTTTGAACCTGTCACCACTTGTCCTGTCACCGCAGTCCCTAATGAAGAGTCCCTCCCCAGCAGCCCTAGAGGCCCCCTTCACATACTGGAAGGCTGCTAGGAGGTCTTCACGCAGCCTTCTCTACCCCAGGCTAAACAGCCAAAACTCTCTCAGCCTGTCTTCATATGGGAGATGCTCCAGTCCCCTGATCATCCTCACTGCCCTCCTCTGCACTTGTTCCAAAACTTCCATGTCCTTTTTATGTTGAGGACACCAGAACTGCATACAGCACTCCAAGTGAGGTCTCCCGAGAGCAGAGTAGAGGGGCAGGATCACCTCCTTTGACCTGCTGGTCACACTTCTTTTGATGCAGCCCAGGATAAGCTTGGCTTTCTGGCCTGCTAGTGCACACTGAAGCCAGCTCTTGTTCATGTTCTCATCGACCACCTCCCCCAGGTCCTTCTCCACAGGGCTGCTCTGAATCTCGTCTTTGCCCAACCTGTAGCTGTGCCTGGCATTGCTCCAACCCAGGTGTAGGACCTTACACTTGGCATGGTTAAACTTCATGAGGTTGGCATCAGCCCACCTCACAAGCATGTCAAGGTCCTTCTGGATGGCATTCCTTCCCTCCAGCCTATCCACCCAACCACACAACTTGGAGTCATCATCATACTTGTTCAGGGTGCACTCCATCCCACTATCCATGTCAGCAACAAAGATGTTGAACAAGACTGGTCCCAACACCGATCTCTAAGGGACAACACTTGTCACTGGCCTCCAGCCAGACACTGAGGCATTGACCACAACTCTTTGCATGTGGCCATTCAACCCGTTCTTTAACCACCAAATGGTGTACCTGTGAAATTGATGTCTCTCCATTTTCAAAACAAGGTTGTTGTGTGGAACAGTCTTGAACGCTTTGCACAACTCCAGTTAGATGATATCAACTGCTCTACCCCTGTCCATCAGTTCCATAGCCCCATCATAGAAGGCCACCAAATTGGTCAGGCAAGATTTCCCCCTAGTGAAGCCATGCTGGCTGTCACCAAGCACCTTGTTGTTTTTCATGTGCCTTAGTATGCCTTCCTGGAGAATCTGCTCCAAGATTTTTCCAGGCACACAGGGGAGACTGCCTGGTCTGTAGGTCCCCAGGTCATCCATTTTCCCCTTCTTGAAAATGGGGGTTATATTTCCCCTTTTCCAGTCATTGGGAACTTCACCTGACTGCCGTGATTTTTCACATAGCCAGTGTCTNCCAGGTCATCCATTTTCCCCTTCTTGAAAATGGGGGTTATATTTCCCCTTTTCCAGTCATTGGGAACTTCACCTGACTGCCGTGATTTTTCACATATGATTGCCAGTGTCTTCAACTTCACTCGCCAGCTTCTTCAGGACCTGTGGATAGATTTCATCAGGTCCCATGGACTTTTGCACATTCAGGTTCTTAAGATGGTCTCAAACCTGCTCCTCTCCTACGGTGCGTCTACGGTCTTCATTCTCACAGTCCCTTTGTCTGCCTTCTGAGACTTGGGTGGTGTGGTCAGAACATTTGCCAGTGAAGACCGAGGCAAAGAAATAATTCCAAACCTCAGCCTTCTCCAAATCCAGGGTAGCCAATTCTCCTGATAACTTCCAGAGAGGGCCTGTGTTGTCCCTACTCTGTCTTTTATTTGCAATGTAATCATAGAATCCCTTCCTGTTATTTTTAACATCCCTAGCCAAGTTCGATTCTAACTGGTCATTAGCTTTTCTAACCTGATCCCCAGCTTGCCAGACAACATCTCTTTATTCATCCCAGACCACCTGTCCTTGCTTCCACCTTTTATAAGCCTCTTTTTTCCCCTCAAAATTTCTTCAGCAGCTCCTTATCCATCCATGGAGGTCTCCTGGCGCTGCTAGGAGTTGCACTTCCTTCTAGTTGGGATACAACAGTCCTGAGCTTGGAGCAGGTGATCCTTGAATATCAACCAACAGTCTTGGGACCCTCTGTCCTCTAGGGCTATATCCCATGGAACTTTACTAAGCAGGTACCTGAAGAGGCCAAAGTCTGCTCTGTTGAAGTTCAGGGCAGTGAGTTTGCTGCATGCTCTTCTCACTGTCCTGAGGATCTCGAATTCTGCCATCTTATGATCACTGCATTCAAGGCTCCCCTGGAGCATCACACTTCCAACGAGCCCCTCCTTGTTGATGAGCATGAGGTCAAGCAGGGCACCTCTTCTTGTTGGCTCATCTATTACTTGCAGAAGGAAGTTGTCTTCCTCATAATCGAGGAACCTCCTGGATTGTTTGTGCTGGGCTGTACCATCCATCCAACAGATATCAGGGTGGTTGAAGTCCCCCATGATAACAAGGGCCTGCGAGTGTGAAGCCTTTTCTATCTGTCCATAGAGTGCTTTATCCACAGATTTCTCTTGATCAGGCAGTCTGCAACAGATCCCCACAGTAATGTCACTCATAGCTGTTCTCACTTTAACCCTGACTCACAAACTCCCTATTGACTGCTCACCTGTCCCCAGAGAGATTTCCATACTCTCCAGCCAATCCCTAACATAAATAGCAACTCCCCCTCCACATATGTTGGGCCTGTCTTTTCTAAAAAGCCTGTAACCTTCCATTCCAACACTCCAGTCATAGGAGCCATCCTACCATTTTTCTGTGATGCCTATTATATCATACCCCTGTAGACAGGCACACATCTCTAATTCCTCTTGTTTGTCTCCCATGCTACAGGCATTTGTATAGAGGCATCTGAGCTGAGCTCCAAATAAAGCCAGCTCATTGGCTGGAGTGGCTGGAATATCTCTGCATTGCTCTGAGCATTTATTATAGGTGGTGGCAACTGACTGGGTGTGTTGGGATAGAATGATGCCCCCTTTTAATGCATACACACATTTTTAAGAAATAGAGCTGGATGAAACCTTTGGTCTGGAATTTAAAATTCCACTCAAAAATTGGAAATTTTCCGCATTTGGTGAAGATCTGAAGTCCTATTCTTCGTTAAAGGTTTATTTGAATGTTTTGTAGAGGTATAGATTCAGAATTATTACTTTCCTCAAGTTCAAGGGGATCAAATAATTTTGGGGAAAAAGGCAGAAATCCTTTATTTATTCTTTTTTCAAATGTGATTATCAGACAGCCGATAATTTAGGAAGTGTTAGTATTGCACTAATTCAACATCTGATGTGTCCAGAAAAATAACTACACAGTTCTTCAGAAATGCTCTGCAGAACTGAATAAAGCTTGTGCTACAGACTTAAAATAATATTACAATTATTATTATTCATAAAATTTACAATACAAATCTACAATACCAATTTCACAAAATATTACAGATTTTTAAATTAATAAAGTGTAACATTATTTATATTGTATACATGTCACGTAGGCTTTTATATGCAATGATGTGTTCCATTTTAGGAAAGTCAGAAACAGAAAACATGTACAGAAAATTCTTCTTATCTGCTTTTTTAAGTCCCCTGAAATTTCTTCATGTATAAAGAAAAGGCATTAATTTTTTATTGCAGGAAAAAAGAAGTTCACAGGTTTAACACAAAGTAGTCTGTTTGATAAATAGTACAAGCAAACAGAGGGGGAAGATAAAGAGATGACACCGTAAAAATATATGTATGAAGATACCTACATTGTGCAGATGACAATACTTGAGGATAAATGACACACTTAAAGGACAAAGATTAAAATGTAAGATTATCTGTGGAGCATAGAAAATAGAGGGTGGGAAAAATGGCTTAAAAAGTATTCTCTGAGAAAAAAATGTTAGAGAGTTCAACAGCAAACAACTTTTCTGCATAACTTTTATACTGACTTCTATAACAGAAGTATAAGTATGAATTGAAATGTCTAATTAATATATAGTTTTAAAAGTGCAAAAAGAATATCACTACATACTAAGCCCTGAATTCAATTAGCTGGTTAAATATCTGCTTAACTTTAAGCACAGCTGAAGTGTAATGCTTTCATAGGATGGAATGAAATAAAGTGGGATTTAGTGGAAGCAGAAAGCTAGCCTTTTTAATTTTTTGCACATATTCTCTTTTCATTTCTATTGAAATCTAGATGGTATTTCCACAGAAATAGTGTCTTCTTTACAACATCTTCTTGTGTTTTTGCTTTAATTTTCCTCCCAAATCAATCATCTTTCAGGGATTATCTCCTGCATATCTACAAACATCAGGAGCAAAGAGGGTTATAATATATATATCACAGCTAGCACACCCAGGAATTAAGTAAAGTGTCTGCAAATAGGATGCTATCTATTCCCTCTATTCTGCTCTCGTGAGACCTCACTTGGAGTATTGTGTGCTGTTCTGGTGTCCTCAATATAAAAAGGACATGGAGCTGTTGGAACAAGTGCAGAGGAGGGCCACAAAGATGATCAGGGGCTGGAGCATCTCCCATACGAAGACAGGCTGAGAGAGTTGGGACTGTTCAGCCTGGGGAAGAGAAGGCTGTGTGGAGACCTCCTAGCAGCCTTCCAGTATGTGAAGGGGGCCTCTAGGGCTGCTGGGGAGGGACTCCTCATTAGGGACTGAGGTGACAGGACAAGGGGTAACGGGTTCAAACTTAAACAGGAGAGGTTTAGATTGGATATAAGGAAGAAATTCTTTCCTGTTAGGGTGGTGAGATGCTGGAATGTGTTGGCCAGGGAGGTTGTGAGTGCTCTATCCCTGAGAATGTTCAAGGCCAGATTGGACAGAGTCTTGGGTGCCATGGTTTAGTGTGAGATGTCCCTGCTTATCATAGGGGGGCTGGAACTAGAGGATCTTAAAGTCCTTTCCAACCCTAACTATTCTATGATTCTATGATTTCTCTGAATATGTAGGTATGTACATGGTCAGTATGTGTACTCCATGAGACACAAATTACCACCTTAAATTTGCTCTTTTTCCTTTTTTTCCTAATTCTCTACTGGTTCACCGTAATCTTCCATCTCTAACAGTGGTAAGTATTTGAGGTCCTCTATTTTGACTTTATGGACCACACATGACTTCATGACAAAAGTTTTTTGAAGGGTGGATACATCGTAAACCAGAAACCTGCATAGGATAGAACATGATGGGCTTCTGGTATACAATAGGTATGAGCTACTGCTCAAGAAATGTCCTGTGTAATACACGTGCTACGGAAAGCTTCAGCTTTTCAATTACTCCCTACTTTCACACAATTTTGTGAGTGTGATTATTAATTTATTAAATTTTTAATGTTTAGTTGAGAAGGAATGAATAAAAGAGAAGGGACAGAACTGCAGAGGTTACATCCCTGGGGAGGAGAAGTACAGCTGGTGATAAAAATTATTTCCTTCAAGAACAGCTGTGAAGGTCTTATGTACCAGTAGCTGCATGTGAACCCTTTATTTTTGTAGCATAAAATGTGACAGGAAATTGTAACTCTGGAGAGAGCATTTATATACAACCAAACACATCCACTTTGCATTAAACATCCTTGTTATGCAGGTTCATGTGCCCCTATCTGCTGTCAGTCAGGTTTCTGTGCACTATAAATCAGTTGCAATCGTCTGGTTTCCCATGCTTGGATTTGGGTACGTAGTGCATAATTGCCAATTGCAAGGTCATTTCCTGCCCCTAAAAATGGGCATAAGCTAATCAATTTGTTGGGTTGTTCTGCTTCTTCATTAATCCTGAGCATTGAAAAATGTTTTTTTTTCTCTTTTACCATCTCCTGTTGCAAACTCAGCAGTAGCTGTGCAGATCACACATCTCCTTCCACAGAACAAGTCCTCTAACCCTTCCAGATCTCCAAAACCCGGTTTACCTCAGACTGTATTTGAATATCTGCAGAAACCAGGAATGTGAGTTCAGCTCTGTCTATGGCAATTCCAGCTATGACCTTCAGAAACTGTCTTCGCTTTAGCCACTGATTATCTTCACTCTTTTGCAAAATAAGATGAAAGTTCTCCTATCTCTCAGTCTTTATAAAATGCAGCTAATATTAAAGACAGTGTGTGAATGCTGAAAAATGCAATCCTGAGCCTACACAACAGTGTCAGTAGGAGTTTTGGCATGGAATTCAATGGGAGCAGGGTCAGGACCTGATATAATTGAGTGAAGTTGTTAATATACATCACTTACTGCCTGCCTGCAGTTCTTGTCTAGCTAATAAAGTCAGTCACTGACATAACAATATAGAGTGCAGGAACAGGTGACACACTCTACTGTGTGGTTATGAGGTCTTTTATAGCACACCTTTCCCTTTGGTATATAGTGGAAGGTATATAAATACACTCCATATGCCTTATACTACTTTGTTGAATAACTTTTTGAACGTATGCTTTGACAGCTCAGCATATCTCAAGCAAAACTTACTATGTGACACCCATAACAGATTAGCAGCTTCTGTGCATTTATGAAAATACCAGAATAGTCTAGCACAGTAGCTGTTAGATATACCTAATTGACATTTGGAACACTAATAGACCCACTTAGATTAGTAAGAATTGACAGGTTGTTTTTTTGTTTAAATATCTTTCTTTGACATCAGACGTTTATATTAGTTGCGTTCCAAATGTATAATACTAAAAGCAAGATTATATGCAATGAACATTTGAAGCTACTTGTTTCGTCAGGGGATAGGGGAGTGGTGGTAGATGTTAAATGAAAGAAGTAGCAGCAGAAGCAGCAGCTCCTAATCACACACTCTGTCTCTCACCAGTTACCATGTTATTTAGGTTAGCACCTATAGAAGATGTTTAGTTAAGCTGTAGAATACATTTTTCATATGGTCAGGAAAGATTGAACCAAACAGCAAGACTGTGCAAGGTGAATAAAAGAAAAATTAAGAAAGAGTTAGTAGTTAAAGAAAATCAGAAGCTTTTTCTTTTCTTAAAAACTGGCTTACCAGGAAAATTAAGCTGCAAAAGCATGTGTGAATCTCTGTCTCCTGAGATTTCTAGCTCAGTTTCAGATTCCTTTTTAACTTAATGTTTTACAAAGCACAAATAATTGGAATCAATGTACATCAATCAGATTTTTTTAAAAATAAAAGCTATAGATGATGCTTGGTCTGATAATAGTATCTGTGGATCTGGAATTCTATAAAATTTTGGAAAACTGATCAAAAATCACATAGTTACTTTAAGAGCAAATTTATATTGCTGTTTTAGAAATGGGAAATTTCAATACAATTTTTATTTTTCATTTTTTTATAATGAATTAATTTTATTAATTTTATTCATTTTAGAGTGACAATCTCTTACTCTACAAGAAAGCTCACTGTTAGCACAGAATGGGAAAAATTATTTGAGCTACCTCTGGATGTCTAAATGCAATTCAATATGCATTTTCTATTCCTAAAATGGTAAGTCCCAGATACAAAAGAGTCTTTCAAAGAGTCAGGTTATGTCATTTTGCATGCATTCAGCTTTAATAATTTTTTTTAATCAACTAAAACTAAAAAAAAAAGCAAACCAAAATCACATAAAAACCTCCACAAAATAATATTTAAATTATTTTGAAATATAAATGTAATTCAAGTTTGATTTTTTTACTTTTGGGCAAAAAGTACAATAATTCTATTTTGTGGACCTTTTTTTTTCCTGCTCAGTTTTAAAGCTCTGTTGATGGACACATCTTTTCAGAACTCACACCATGTCTGGCTGTAGTTGTCACTTTACATTCAATTGTAAGTTGACGAGAAAGTCATAGTCAAATGGAACACTTTAACAAGACAACACATAAGACAATGAAACCTGAAATTACATGCTTTTCTGTTTCTTTACTTTTTTGTTTCTTGGCATGCAGTATTTCCCTGCAGAATGATGAAAAATTAAATATCAAAAGTATGGATCCGCTGTCACTCTCCATTGACCATAACAACACCCAGGCACGTGACATAAACTATACCCCCAACTTCTAAATGCCAAATCGAGGTTGGGTGAAATTAGGCTAGAATAACATAGAAAAGTAATACAGTGGTGAGAAGTTTTATTGAAAGGATTTTCCTGATTTTCTTTTTAATTTCCAGGGAAAGGGAGCAAACAGGTAAAAAAGTACAGCTGAAATGTGTTTTAGTGTTTTGTGCTGCTTTCATAATTAGCTATAACTGCTCTTAGCTATAACTTAATCTCAACCTCATGCATTCAGTCTGAAACTAGTCAGAGAATACTGCCCACACACTTTCTTAGTTGTCTGCACATTAGCAACTATTTGGGAGCAAATATCTGTATCCAGTGTCTGAAGGGGATTTATAAGGATGCTGTGGAGGAACTCTTCATTAGGGACTGTAGTGAAGGACAAGGGGTAATAGGTTAAAATTTAAACAGGGGAAGTTTATACTGGATATAAGGAAGAAGTTCATTACTGTGAGGGTGGTGAGGTACTGTAATGGGCTGCCCATGGAAGTTGTGAAGGCTCCATCCCTGGCAGTGTTCAAGGCCAGGTTGGACAAAGCCTTGTGTAGCATGGCTTAGTGTAAGGTCTCCTTGTCCATGGCAGGGGAGTTGGAATCATAGAATCACAGAATCCTAAGGGTTGGAAGGGACCTTGAAAAATCATCTAGTCCAACCCCCCTGCCAGAGCAGGGTAACCTAGAATGCATCACACAGGAACTTGTCCAGGTGGGCCTTGAATATCTCCAATGTAGGAGACCCCACAACTCCCCTGGGTAACCTGTTCCAGTGCTCTGTCACTCTCACAGTAAAGAAGTTTTTCCTGATGTTCACATGGAGCCTCCTATGCTCCAGTTTACACCCATTGCACCTTCTCCTATCACTGGACATCACTGAAAAGAACCTAGCTCCATCATCCTGACACTCGACCCTTACGTATTTGTAAACATTGATGAGGTCACCCTTCAGTCTCCTCCAAGCTAAAGAGACCCAGCACCCTCAGCCTCTCCTCATAAGGGAGATGTTCCACTCCCTTCATCATCTTTGTGGCTCTGTGCTGGACTCTTTCAAGCGATTCCCTATCCTTCTTGAACTGAGAGGCCCAGAACTGGACACAATATTCCAGATGTGGCCTCAGCAAGGCAGAGTAGAGGGGGAGGAGAACCTCTCTTGACCTACTAACCACAGCCTTTCTAATGCACCCTACGATACTATTGGCCTTCTTGGCCACAAGGGCACATTGCTGGCTCATGGTCATCCTCCCATTCACCAGGACCCCCAGACCTCTTTCCCCTTCACTACTTTCCAGCAGGTCAACTCCCAACCTGTACTGGTCCATGGGGTTGTTCTTCCCCAGATGTAAGACTCTACACTTGCCCTTGTTGAATTTCATCAAGTTTCTCCCCGCCCAACTCTCCAGCCTGTCCAGGTCTCACTGAATGGTGACACAGCCTTCTGGTGTGTCAGCCACTCCTCCCAGTTTAGTATCACCAGCAAACTTGCTGAGGGTACACTCAGTTCCCTCATCTGGGTTGTTGATGAAAATATTCAACTACACCGGTCACAGCACCAACTCCTGAGGGAATCCACTAGTCACAGACCTCCAGCTAGATTCTGCCCCACTGACCACAACGCTCTGCCTTCTTCCTTTCAACCAGTTCTCGATCCAACTCATTACCTGATCATCAATCCCACACTTCCTTAGCCCACACTATGAGGATGCTGTGGGAAACAGTATCAAATGCCTTACTGAAATCAAGAAAAACCACATCTACTGCTCTACCATCATCCAGCCACTTAGTTACCTCCTCATAGAAGGCTATAACGTTGGTCAAACATGACCTCCCTTTGGTAAAACCATGTTGGCTGCTCTTAATGACCCCCTCATCCTTGATATGTCTAGAGATATTGTCAAGAATAAGTTGTTCCATCACCTTTCCAGGGATGGAGGTAAGGCTGACTGGTCTATAATTACCCGGGTCCTCCTTCTTGCCCTTCTTATAGACTGGCATGACATTTACCATCCTCCAATCCTCAGGCACTTCTCCTGTTTCCCACGCCTTACCAAAGATGATGGAGAGTGGCCTAGCAATGACCTCTGCCAGCTCCCTCAGCACCTGTGGGTGTATTCTATCCGGGCCCATCGATTTATAGATGTCCAGATTGCTTAACTGATCCTTAACCCAATCCTCGTCTACCAAAGCAAATGCCTCCTTTATCCTGACTACTTCTGGGGCTCTAGGAATCTGGGGTCCCCGGGGAGAGTCTGCGGGAGTAAAGACAGAAGCAAAGAAAGAATTCAGCACCTCCATCTTCTTTATATCCTCTGTCTCCAGGGCACCCACCTCGTTCAGCAGTGGGCCTATACTGAGTCTTGCGTTAGTTTTACTTGTTATGTATTTGAAAAAGCCTTTTCTATTGTTCTTAACCCGACTCACAAGATTAAGTTCCAAGGAGGCTTTAACTGTTCTAATTGCCTCCCTACATCCTCTAACAACTGTCCTATATTTCTCCCAAGTGGCCACCCCCTCCTTCCATAATCCATAGATTCTCTTTTTCCACCTGAGTTTGCCCAGCAGTTCCTTGTTCAACCATGCTGGTCTCCTGGCTACCTTACTTGATTTCCTACCCATTGGGATGCTCTGATCCTGAGCTTGGAAGAAGCAGTCCTTGAATGCTGACCAACTATCTTGTGCCCCTTTACCACCTAGGACCCTTTCCCATGAGACTTCCCTTAGCAATTGATTGAAGAGACCAAAGTTGGCCCTTCGGAAATCCAGAAATGCAGCCTTGCTAGGTATTCTATTCCTCCTATGCAGGATCCCAAACTCTACCATCTCATGGTCACTGCAGCCAAGGCTGCCATTAACCATCACCACTTCAACCAGACCCTTTTTGTTGGTGAGTACTAGATCCAGCAGCACTCCTCTCCTAGTTGGTTTGTCCACCATTTGCATTAAGAAGTTATCAATGCACTGGAGGAACCTCCTAGACTGTGAATGATTGGCCATGTAAGTCTTCCAGCAAATATCGGGGTAGTTAAAATCCCCCATGAGGACCAAGGCATGCAGTCGTGAGGCTGCTTTCAGTTGCCTGTAGAAAGCCTCATCAACTCCTTCATCCTGATCAGGAGGTCTATAATAGACCCCCACAACCGTATCACCCGTACCAGCCTGCCCCTTAGTTTGTACCCACAGACTTTCCACTTGCTCCTCATCTGCCCCTGGACAGAACTCAATACATTCTCGTCATTCTCTCACATAAAGAGCAACTCCACCACCTCGCTTTGCTGACCTATCTTTCCTAAAATGGACATAGCCATCAATGACCACATTCCAGTCATGGGAGCTGTCCCACCATATCTCTACAATTGCCACCAGATAATAACTTTTAGACCATACACAGACTTGTAACTCCTCCTGTTTATTCCCCATTCTGCATACATTGGTGTACAAGCATTTCAGGGAGTGAGCAGGGCACACTAGTGGCACCTTTGGGAGGTGGGAGGCCTTCTGGTCTACATTGATACTAGAGCAATGCCCCACTAGTTCGAACCCACCTATAACCCCCTCCCACTTTGAAGCTAACCTAAAGCTCTGTGAGTGAGCTCCTCTAACTCTTGCCCTAGTACCCTGTTTCTCCTGTGGGACAGAGTCTAAACAACTATCCTTTCCCTCAGACAAAACAATAGATTGAGAGTCCTCCTTAGTCCTCCATCCTGCAAGCCCCAGCACGTTTCTCTTGGGCTTGTCCCTAACAGGCTACTTTATCTACTTTATCTACTTTAAAGCTCTGTCAATGAGCCCTGCTAACTCCTGCCCCAAAAACCTTTTTCCCCTCTGGGACTGCTGTATCCCACCTGCCATCAGCAAACCAGGTGTCTCATATAGCAGCCTATGATTGAAAAACCCAAAACCCTGCCTTCGGCACCAGTCACGTAGCCATATATTAATCTGCACACTCTTCCTAGTTATCCCTTCATCCTTGCTTGTAACAGGTATGGAGGCAAATACCATTTGTGCTCCTGAACCTCTAAGCAGCCATCCCAGCCCTGAAGTCTCTCTTCATTGCCCTTGCACCCCTTGCAATAATTTCATAACTGCCAACCTGAAAAACCGGCAGCAGATAGTAGTTAGAGGGCTGCACCAGATCAGAGTTTCCATTTAACATTTCTAATCTGATACCCAGGTAGGCAGCATACTTCCCTACAGGACAGATCTGGTCGACAAATGGACCCTTCTGCTCCCTTCAGAAGGGAGTCACCCACCACAATTACTCTTCTTTTCTTCTTGATTGAGGAAGTTCTAAGGAATGGGGGTGAGTAACAAGCCCTAGGTGACTCTCTAGATAGATCTACCCCTCCATCTCCATTTACCTGGTCCTGTAGTTCCAAGACCTTATATTTGTTATTCAACGGCAACTGGGAGGGAGAAAGGGATTGCAAGGGTTTTCACTTACTTCTCCAAGGAGGGACCTCCTTCCATACCTCCCCATCCCTTAAGTTCGCTCCTTCTGTCTGTAGGGGATCCATCACCTGTTCAACCACTTCCCTCTGCTTTTGCCTTAGGGTGTGGCTTCACCAATCTATTTCACTTTCCCATTCTCTGATGGCTCTCAGCCTTTCTACCTCCTCCCTCAGTTCAACCACCTGCCTGAGTAGATCATTTATTTGCTCACACCGCATGCAAGCGGTGTCACTGCCTCCATCCAATACAAGTGCTAGACTTACATATTCGCAGCGGTCAGAGACCTGTACAGCTGCATGTCTGCAGGCAGGCTCAGTCTGGCTACCCATGTTATTCCTCACAACAGCTGTTCATCATGTTGTGACCATGATCTATCTGGTCTATCGGTCCGCCTATGTCTCTTCGCACAAGCAAGCAGTCCTTCCTCCTCCTTCTCTCAAGGCGAGTCCTTTTTAGCAGGTGGTCAGCCCGTTTGCCTGCCTGTGCGAACTGCCGCACAAACTGCCTCAACCCGCTCTGTTTGCCTGTTCTGTTCGCTGCTCCCTCCTCAGTGGCTCTTTTTGCTCAGAGGTGAGTCTCCCGGACACTGATCTCCCCCCACTCCACTCTGGTGTTGCAGGCGTCCTCTCTCAAGCTGCTTACCCCAGCAATTGGAACTAGATGATCTTGAGGTCTTTCTAGCCCTGACTATTGTATGGTTCTATGACTCTAAGTTGTGAGTTCCATTCACACAACAAACAACAAAGAAGAAGAAACAGTACAAATGCACAGTTGGTAGATGGTGACCGGGCATCAGTGTTCCTCCACTTCATTTGATTTTCATAGAAAAAGGTAGGGGGCCCAAGACTGTTGGTTGGTATTCAAGGATCACCTGCTACAATTTCAGGGGTGTTGCTGACCACCCAAGGCTTGGAAGGCTGGGACTGTGAGAATAAAGACCTTGGGCCCACTGTAGAAGAAGATCTGGTTCGAGAACATCTTAAGAACCTGAACATGCAAAAGTCCATGGGACCTGATGAAATCTATCCACAGGTCCTGAAGAAGCTGGCGAGTGAAG
>NDXB01012504.1:113368-174921 GCA_002631895.1 Agapornis roseicollis | reverse complement strand
ACAGGAACAGACTTTTCCTGCGCCCTCAAGATCTCTGTTTTGAGGCACACCCATCTTTCCTGAGCTCCTTTGTTTTCAAGGGCAGTTTCCCAAGGAACTCTCCAAATGAGTNTTTTGAGGCACACCCATCTTTCCTGAGCTCCTTTGTTTTCAAGGGCAGTTTCCCAAGGAACTCTCCAAATGAGTCTCCTAAACAGGCCAAACTCTGCCTTCCGGAAGTCCAAGGTAAAGGTCTTATTGATGTTCCTCCTGGTTTCACTAAGTATTGAAAATTCTACAATTTCATGATCACTGTGCCCCAGGCGGCCTCCAACCTCCACATCACCCACCAGTCCATCTCTATTAGTGAACAACAGGTCTAACATAGACCATCCCCTGGTAGTCTCGCTGTGACAGAATGTTATCTTCCACACACTCTAAAACTTTCTGGACTGCCTTTTTATTGAAAACAGAACTGGGAAAAAAAGAAAGAAAGTGGCTTTGGTTGAAAATACTGAAAACTGACTGTGCAGGTTACAACGTAAGCTGGTCTGGAGCTGCCGCCAGCTGTGCCTCCATGGCAGGGCATGTTGTTACAGAGCTAGTGGTTTCTATAGCAGCAAGCACTATATAAAAAGAGCTTGACTTTTCCCTTGCCTAAGTAATCTTTACATGACATGAGGAAGTTGGGAGAGGAGAGGCACAACCCTTCCTCTGTGTTGCAGGAGGACTTTACACAAATATTGCACTGGAGGCTCTCTGGGGATCACTATCCCTGGACTCATGTTCCAATGATGTTCTGTAGCTATTGTTTTTCTGATAATTTCTATTGGGGAGCATGTACACTGAGGATTTTCCAATTTTCCAGCCACTCCTTATTAAAACCACCTCTGTTCTTCAGCTCCCTGTGCAGAGGGGCCTGCTCCTGCTGCTCACTCCCACAAGCACAGCTCCCTGGTGGGTGCCACATACCCAAAAATGTTCATCATTACGAGTCCTGCTGCAGTACTACCCCAACACCTGGCTTGCCCCAGGCTCTCTAGCCCACCTCAGAACTGCCCTATGCTCTGCGTCACAGGCTTCTCACCTCTCTGGCACCAGCCAGCCAATACCCACTCTCAAGAGATACACTGTGCCACCGCCCCCAGCCTAAACAGTGACCCCACTTTGCTGAGCTCATTAAGATGTACAGATACAGGGCATCCTATATCTGGTGGCACCTGATTCCTGTAACATAGAATCACAGAATATGAGGTTTGATGGTACCTCAAGGGTCACCTAGCCCAACCTTTCTAGGGGAAGCATGACCTAGACTACATGTCCCAGCACCTTGTCTAGCTGTATCTTAAGAGAGTTGTCCAGTGTTGCAGAGTCCACCACTTCACTGGGGAGATTATTCCAGTGGCTGATTGTTCTCAGTGTGAAAAATTTTCCTCTTGTGTCCATTCAGAATCTCCACGGGAGTAACTAGTGCCCATGCCCCTTGTCATTTCCATGTAGCTTCTTGTGAAAAGGGAATCTCTGGCTTCTTCACAACCACCCTTTAAATACTGGGACCAAAATTGAACACAGTATTCCAGGGGTGGCCTCACAAGCACTGAATAGAGTGGGGTATTAACAATTTTATCACTATGTATCTGCCTCCTAATCAGCTTCTCCAGCCACTTTCTACATCAAAACCCACAAAGGCCTCACTAGATACAGGATCCTCTAAAATGGTGACTCCACCTCAGACTAACTCTTCCCCTGACCATGCTTCTCCGCTGCCAGCCAATTATAAAGGCAAGCCAGAAGAAAGACCAACATGCATGGGTGAAGTCCTAAGGAATACAGAATGTTTGCACTTTGCAGTAAAATCTTGCCAGTTTTATTATTNAAAAACAGACCAGAATATTAATGCTTTCGTAAGAATTATTTCTGTTTTGTCTCTCAGAGAAATTTTGGAGCAAAATGTAACAAATTACAAAGTAAAGTAATGACTATATTAATAAAAAAAAAAAAAAAAAAAAAAAAAAACCAAAAAAACCCAAAAAAAAAAAAAACCAAACCAAAAAAAATCACAAAACAAAACAGAGCAAACCCAGAGCACTGCTAGCAACATTGTCCTAGGATTGTTGCAGAAAGGTAAAAATGTCCTTTCCTGCCATATCCTTTACAGATCTAAACCCTGCTGCAGCCAGGATTTTCAGAGGCATCTAACTTACTGTACTAGCTTTTCTGGAGCAAAATGCTCAGCTTAGTCAATAGAAGTTTTGCTTGAACAGAAGTTTCTTCTATAATCAAAAGACAAACAAAAAGGTTTAGTTTTCAAAACACCCACAGAGTTGCTCCCATCAGACAAAGGGAGCTTTAATATTGATTTTAATGGAGAACTCACATTCTGACAAGTGCTTACATGAACCTCTCCCTCAGAACTGTCATGTACTTGCTTGTATAATACATAAGTAAGAAAATACCCTCTCCCTGTGGAGTGACTGTGATGTGTTATTTGCTGGCAGCTTCTAGAAAATCAAGTTACTCACTATTAAATCTAGAGTGTAAATTTGTCTTCTGCTTATCTGCATTAATCCTTTTCTTATTAAACCAATTAGTGTACTGGTTTAGAAAGTTCCTCAGGACAGAAATGTTTGCAGCACAGCCGTTTACTTGAACTGTAAACAGAAGCTTAGGGTTGCTATGGTGAGATCTTTTTCTCAGAGTCTATTTACTTCAACAGTACCGATAGTGGAGTCTATAAAACAGAAAGTATAAAGTAAAGCAGCCATTACACACCACGGCTCTGAGAAGTCCTTATTCTAAGGAAATGAATTTGAATGCTCACCAGAAACAAAGGTATGTAGAAAAGCAAGATAAACTTCTTTTTTTTTATTTTTTTATTTTTTTTTAAGGTCAAAAAAGGTACTTTAACCTCTATTCTGTGATCAAGGCTTTAACAAGGAGAAGCAATTTGAAAAGCCTGCTTTGATTGTTGCTGTTTTCTAGTCCTCTTGCAAAACCATAGGTTTGTGAAAGTTCAGTATGTAGCCTAGGTGAATATTCACATCACAACAAGTTAATTAGACCCTGAAGGAATGGAAATAGGCAAAGAGCAAACAGGTACAACACAGAGAGGCTTTTTGCAAAATCCCTAAATTAGCCTTTTGCGAGAGTAGGGTACCATTTTAATGCCACAGCTGGCGCGGGCTATTTCCAGAATGGATATTCTCATTACCAGCAAAACTTTCGGTTCCTGTGAACTGGTCTCCTACCAGAACTACAAGTATAAGAAAGGTTCTGCTTTTTATTTTATGCTAATGGCATAGGTGATTATCATAATCAGACTTGCAAAAAAGCCAGTCCACATCCTTAATCCTCCAATTGCCAGGTTCAAGTTTATAAGCAAAACTCTTACGAAAGAAGAATGGCTGGAATTAGGAATATAAACCATATCAAGCAGACAAAACCTTATATATTTTCCTCTAACACAAGACTGGAAATTTAAGTTATTTTTCTACAAAGTCTTCCACCCAACTTCTCCTTTTACTCCTGGGTAAGTCCTTTTTAAAACAGCAAATAAGTAACATAAAATATCATGCAATATAACGCAATCAGTAGTAAACTTCTTTTACTAAGGTGTTGAATGTTTCTGACTCCCATCCAGAGAGCAGGCCTGGCACTATTTTCCTAGTGCAGGTGTAGTTCTACATTTCCTTCATATCAAGAAATTTTGTTTTCAGCATCTGCATTTGGGCTCCATAAGGGTGTCTCCAACAACCTTATAGATAATGAAGGTCTAGGGAATGTCTGCAGCAGCAGGCCATACGTATCTATGGAGTGAAGCCAACTGTTGTTAAGTACTCACAAGGACATTTAATCCACTCTGCAGGCCAGAAGCTGCCTGCTCTTTTCTGGTCCATAGCATTTACACCCATGAGCATCTGGAGAGTGGGTTGCCTTCTCTTCCAGCAGCTACCCAGGGGCCTGTACAGTCCACATGCTCCAAAACACAGTAAGTGGAGATGACCAGGACATTTGCTTGTAAAACACTCTTACCCAGACATCAGATGTGAATACTGATGCCCTCATAGTCATCTAGGCCAATCCAATGGCCAGATAGATGTTCCTACCTTTCCCTCCTGCCATCATAGGAAGACATAGGTCTCTTGAAGTTTTGCTATGGATCTGCTGGCCATACATGGATTTCTCAAGTATCCTAGGACTTTCTAGTTGCCTCTATGTGTGACTAACACACCTGATGCAGCTAATTTTGCATAGATTAGTCAATCTTAAACAATTTAGAATACATTTAAAGGATCCTTTGTGTCCACGGCAGACAAGAACCAATATTTGCAAAATGTTCTTTTTATGTTTTAAACTACCAGTGCCATGGGATGCTGTAGCAGACCATCAAGAATGAAGAAACACACATGAATAACCCTGGTTTGCTTGTTATCTTTTCCACTTTTTAAAAAAAAACAACATATGGAAACCTTGAGTAGTTTGCCTGGAAACCAAGGACAAAAGAGCCCAGTATTGCAGAGCTTTGAGGTTCCTCCTGTTAAGCAGCAGGAATGCTGGAAGCTGTAGGAGACCTCACCTGATAGGGTTCTCCATGCTGCCAGGCTGCTGGCTTTACTCTGCTCTCTATCCTGGGACTCTAGATCCTGGGAGCATTTTGAAAACCCTGTTTTGCATTCAGCAAAGATTCACTGATCTCATTATATTTCATGATGAACTATTGCAGGTTGAATTGGTCAACTATCTTACACAATCTCAGTTTTGCTGAAAAGTGCTTTTATGACCTCTGTGTAGAAGAGGTTGGTAGGTACACTTATGTCAGCACTGTGATCAAAGCTGGATTTTTAAAGAGAGATATATAATCCTTATACTGCATGTGTGTACGTTATGTAGATATTTCACACAAAAAGTAGGATAAGGCCTTGCTTTTTTCTCCTTATGTGGTCAGTAGCAAGAAAGTAGGATTTTGTCCTAATTCTACAACCGTATTTTTAATTGCATAGCTGTCCACTGCATTGGAAGCTTTCTTAAGTAGTAACCTAAGCAAAAAGTTTCCTAAAAACTGGGACCTGTCCTAAAAACTGGAATAGCTTATGCTAAGAGCCAAGTTCCCATTCTCTTCATTAAAGCATAACAGGATCTTTAATGAAGGATCTGGTACAATGACAGTCTGGTCTGAAAGCTGTTCTAAGTCTCTGGCTGTTCTGGCCCTAAGGTGTAGGGACACAGCTGTTTTCCTTTCAGTTTTGCCTTACTGTTGGAGTATTTGCATGTGAACTGTTGTGCAATTGAGCTAAAAATACAAAGCTCCAAACACATCCAGAAGATTTCATTGTTCTGGCTGTCCATTTCTTCAGGGAGCAAAAGTTTCCAGCTCCCACAGCAAATCAAAGAAACTTTCTACAACCATAGAAGGAATAAGGCTGAACTGAACTACAGAACAGTGCAGGTGATCCAAGAAAAGAATGGCAAAACAGACTACACATTCCTGGTACTCTGTTCCTTTCCTTTATAGGTCTTATGTAGCATCTGTCCTGCTGGGCACAAGCAGTGTACATGGCAGGGACAAAGAATGCAGTGAGTTGGGTAAAGCTCTGACAGATCTGGGTAAAACAGGTAATGTGACTGGTGATCAAATCCTAGTCAGCATGGAGCAGAGAATGCCATGGGGAAACCCAAGAGCAGTCTCCTGGTACCTGCAAGTGGGTTACAGAAAAAGTGCCTGGTGGGAGAATGAAGTAACAGGCACAAGTAGAAACAGGAGAGGTTCTGACCGTATATAAGGTAAAACTTCATCCTGAGGACAGCCAAGTGGCAAAAACACATTATCCCAAAAGGCTGTGCAGTCTCCACCCCTGGAGGCTTTCAAGACCAATGGCATGCAGCCCGGAGCAGCTGGTCTGATTTTACAGCTAACCCTGCTCTAAGGACCAAATTGGGCTAGAGACCTCCTGAGGTCCCTTCAGATCTCCATTCTCCTATGAGCTCAAGAAACTTGTCACTACATTTCAGTGTGTCAAAAGAAAAAAAAAAAAACAACCAAAAACAAAAAAAGGCCATGCACAACCCTCCCTGCACACAATTATGGGAACATCCTGCCTTTAGGAAGAACTTCTTTCTGATTCCCAACAGTTGGAATTGGACAAACACCAGAATGAAGTGTGACTTAACACTAGCTTCTACAGTTAAGGCAGGAACCTACACTAATAGCTGCAATGAACATGCTAAAAGCTTTGCTAAAAAACAGAGCAAGCTCGTGATTGGCATGTTCAGACAAGGATTACCAATTTTAGACTCTGACAGTTATCTTCAAAAAAGCTAAAAGGAAATAGCTCAATTCTCAGCCAACAGAGCCTGCAAAGGTTAAGAACATCTGAAAAACAACGGGTCCCCTTTCATTTAATAGCTAAAGACACAATTTTAAACAAATTTTAGGTATCACGATTTGAAAACTTTGCCTACATTGCAGCAGAGAATTTTTGGTACTTTACATCAAACCAGAAGTTAATGTCCTTTAATATGGTGAGCAGATGGTAAATGAAACATTTAGTGCATAAAAGTGCAGGCACAGAAGAATCCAAAAAAATAACTGAATAGCATCTTGAGCATTGAAATATATAGTGATATACTGTTGCAATTCACAGGATAAAATATATCTGCCTGTAGGTACTATAGTGCCCCAGGTAGCAGAGAGAGAAAATGGTATCTTTGTAGTATTTGTGAAGCATCTTCTCTGCTGTTACAAACTGATCATAAACTGATACTATTAACAGATGTATATGGCAGAAGCATGGTAAAGCAGGGCTACACCAGACTTCAGAGGTCAAATTGTTGCCCCAGGTACTCAAGCAGCACAAAGCACAGCCTTTTAACAAGGACTTCATTACTTTATATACTGAATTTCTCTTAGACCTGCTAAGGAACTGTGCAAGGGAACAGAGGATAAACAGAATAAAGCCAAGCTTCACTCTGCAGCTACCAGAGCTCCCTGCTGTGGTGAGGATGTGACTTAGCAACTGACTAATGAAGACAACGTGATTGACCGTGCAATACTGGACTTCCCGGCAGGATCTAACCTCTAAGACTGACATTATTTGAAACAGCAACTTAAAACATTCTTCAGCCAGTGAGGCACACCTTCCTATACTCACAGTTCTTCCTACTCACACATCAGCCCTGCAGTACTTCCTCCCTGAAATTCCATCGCCTTGCTCAGGTGGCAGGTTTAAGCAGAAGACACTAACATAGGCCTGGAGAGTCTATGAAATAGCTGCTATTTAGTATTCTTTCAAGAAAATAGTATTTTTTCAAATAAATAATTTCTGTTTCCAATAAAGCACACTGCCTATCAGTGCCTAATGTATTTTGTAACACTAGAATTTATAACAGGATGAGAAAAAAAATCTAACAAGTTTTTTACAATCTGCATTACAGCCTTGATTTTACTTCAAAGTGTCAGACTCTGTGTCACTGAAAGCAGACATTCCCCCAGTGGCATTTGTACTCTGCCGACGCAACAGACGCTCAACTTCCCAGGTTCTCTCTGCACAACTCCATCAAGACAAGAAAGAAGTTTATGTCTTTTTTTTTTTTTGAAAGCTATGGTGAAACTTCACACATGATGCCCTTAAATGAGCAGCCATATAATCATTTAACAGGAGTTTTACTCCAAACTGGTAGTTTGCAGGATTTGGTTTTGGTTTGATTGCACACAACAACCCAAGCACCCTGCTCCTCACACAGCTTGTCAGCAGGATCTGTCACCTCCAAGCTTTCTAGGGCCCCTGGTGATTAAAGGCTAGGGCCAGTGAGAAGGCAGCACAGTTCTGCTCTGCCATCCACCACATTTCTTCTGCTGGGTGCTCAGCATCCTCTGACCAATCACCTAACACTGCTCCACTAGTTGTCGACATGGCCCATCCTCCAGCCTGCAGTCTTAACTGACCTGACTGATTTTATTGATTTGAGGAAGATGACGGTGACAATGTATGTCATTGTTTGAGGCAGGCAATCCTGTTCATACTGGAAGATTAAATGGGGGTCTCCATACTATATGTGAAGTGGCAGAGATCTTCTGAATGGTGATCAGCTCTGAAAAGCTGTGGTCTCCAGGGAGCTGCCCTCTCTGGCAGCTGACAATTTTGCTCCTGCCTCATATTCACACAATATATACACTGTTTTCAAATGTGCATGTTTCTTAAATCTCTGCATTATCTCACATACACAAAATTTCTTACATGGAAATTGCTTTGTTGTCCACCAAATCACTAATCTGCTCTTCACATATAATGTGATATGGCTGTGATCCGTCTTCTTTTACAGGTTAGGTAGTTGAGAGACAGCTAGGCGTACCATGCATCTTCTCCTAAATTCAGCAGCAGACCTAGAAAAGGGAGAATCCAGAAATCCATCTAGCTCACTCTTCCATGGTCTTAACTGTACAGAACATGACATGAACATTTGGTAACACAAGTTTAGAAGATAACTTCTGTAGGCAAGTATCCCAACATGGTACTGACTTATGAAAACAGTGCAAACCAACTGTAGAAGACTTGGATGTAAAGGAGAAATCTGGGAAGCACAAATAAACTAAGAAAGATTTCAGATCTTATCCTGCATTTAGAACCACAGGGGAAAATCAGATCAGAGTCTCAGGGACTTTGACAGCACCCATCCTGGACCAACATGCACTTCCAACCAAAGCAGCAACACATTCATCTCATGTTATTATTTCTCTTCTATAACTGATATATTCTTGCATTTAGCCAAGCAATTTCCATTAAGTTTTACAGTGGTTTAGAATAAGCCTCTGAATTCCCTGAAATCTATGAGAACTTCCTGAGCTTCTAGAAACTTGTTACTATAAAAACAAAACAAAATTTAGAATGAGCAGCTCAGAAATTGCCTCTGGACAAGGATGTCAAATACCAGCATAAAAACTCTGATTTTCTTAACTACTGTGTATTGTAAAAGGAAGGCAGTGCATACAGACAAACATTAGCTGAAGTCTTACATAACTTATACTGCAATACCCTCTTGTGGTCAAACAAAAATGTTTTGTCTAAACACCTGAACCTTTTCCTCCACAAAAAACCTCTCCAGACATCTTTTCCTTTGACAGAGGTCAGTAAGTAACATATTTTCACAGATTAATTTGTAGTGCCTATCATCACTTGTCTGGAAAAAAACAGAAGATGAGCCTCAGTCAAGTTCTTCCTCAGAATGGCGGGCACCAACACTGCATGTCAGATAAACTAACTCCTAAACAAACTCCTAAGCAAAGGCACCATCTCCTACAGTGACACTCATAACTTTTTTGAAGTTTCATGTCCCTAACCAGAAAAAATAAGATGCTATAATCAATTTACATAGAAACATGTGGCACAAAGCCACATGTAAACATCAAAGCCAAAAAGCCAAAGTAAACATCAACCTATTCTACTGCAGGATGAAAAGAAGCATACAGTAGATCAGGTGTACCAATTCAAATGAACACCCTGCTTAAATGCCCCACATTGTAATAATGAACAAATAAAATGTTAAACTGGCAGATGGTAATACAAGGGGAAACAGTTCAGTCTCTGCAGCAGTTCTGCTGAGCTGCTACTCTAGCAAACGGCCTAAATGGGCTAATAGTATATCCAGTAAGGAATGTACAGTAACACCCAGAAATGTCATCCTCATTGCACTCACCTGGATGTGCTTTAATGGTGTACAACCACACCCTGATGTCTTCTAGTCCCAGCAGAAAATAGGATAATTTTTAAATTACCAGCTTTTAGTGACCAATTCCTGGAAACAGCAGATACATTTTAAAGTCATATTAATATATATTTTTTAAACTCCAACTTATTTAAACAGCCATGATCCCATTCCCATCTATTGTTTTCAGAGAACTCATTTCAACATTATGAAGTGTCCAGTGCCTCCATGTCGATTCATAGCTTACTTTTGGCTTAAGCCTACAGATGTCCTAAACAGTTAAGACTTTGTTCTTTTCTGAGGTTGTGGAGTCTCAGGCCAACAGAGCTGGTTGTAACCTAAGAATTCACTTTCAGTAAGATGTTTTGAAAGACACTTTGTAGCCCTACACCTTCATCAAATCTATGGTAGTTAAAACTCCTGCATCTTTGCAGACACCACTCAATGTCATAGGCATACCTGCTTGTAATCTTTCTGGTCCAGTTTACTCACTGGCTACAAGTAGTCATTTGGAGGCTATGTACTCAGCTCAATAACTACTTTTATTATTATGTTTAATTTGAAGAAATTGATTACAAGGAAAGATTAGAATTGAAATAACACAAGAACTTTGTAAACAAGAATTAAAAAGCATTCCACGCATAGGAACAGATTTCTCATCAAGATCCTTCCCTGACCTGATGGGGAGCTAAAATTCCCATGCACACTGATTAATGCACTGGGTCTTCCAAATGTGCCTCGACTTCCTCTTAAAGCAGCTAGATGCTTCTAAAACCCCATTCTCCAACCAGCTGCACATACTCCAATTTGGACTGGACCCTGGAACAAATGCAGCAAAATAAGTAGATTCCACAAGAGGGACAGAGACAACTATCAGGTTAGGTTGGCAAACAGTTCGTTTCTTCAATTCAGGATAACGCTGTGTGAATACAAGACTATTTTTCTCATTGGCTGAACCAGATGAACAGCACTATTTAGGTTTCAACTGTCTCAGGAAAACAAGCAAATAAACAAAAAGTCTACTAAAATTTCATTCAAACCCAAAGCAAAAAATTATGGTTTGAGGTGGAGTTTACCTCTTCTTACGTTACTGCAATCTCCAAGTCAGAATAAGTTTTCCAAATATAGAAGTATTTCATGCATGACATGTTTGGGTTGTTGTACAGTTGCAACTATTTAAAAGAAATTATTTGCCAAATTCAGCATGCATTTCCTGACACTGCAAGCAAGTCAGTTTGCCAAAATCCCCTGAAAAAGTAGATTCAGAGTTCATTAGCATTTACCAGGAAGATGAAGCAAGAGGCTAGAATTCATCTGGAACTCATCCACACTACTCAGAAACAACTCAGTCAAGAATTTCAGAGTAAATTTATACTTAAAATACTCCATTTTCCTGCAAGGTCACACATACTTGAGGAAGTGACTTCATTCCACAGAAACCTAAGAGGCTGACTGTAAAGACAAACACCGACACTCTGGACACTGTTTTGAAAACTCTCACTTTGCATGCTAATAACCCTGTATTATGTTAATAGTTACTTAAAAACTACTTATAGTTGCTTAATACCTTTTGCAGAAATCTCTAAATACCTAGAAGGGACTTTTGGTGATCTCTGGCTGCCCTTTTTTTTTAATCTGAAAATAAGAAGCTTTCAGCAGAGATTCATTGAAATTTCTTATTTTAAACAAACAAGCTCTGCCCAAAACCTATTTCAAGGCCCCAGCAGCTGTCCCACCGGGTCTCTGCTCCCATTCTGATAAATATTCACGAGTCAGACTTGCTTCCAATAGACAGTAAACACACTAGGGAAACTGGCAGCTTTCAGGTTTTGCTTCTGCTACATAACCGGAACAGAAGTCCTCCTCGCATACTCAGCAGCAATCTCCACATCACCCTTTGCTACTAAGCCAGACTTTATTGTTCTGAGGAATTTGAACAGAGGGTGGTCTCAGCTGCCAGCAGCAGTAATCCCCTCTTAAAGTGGGAGTTTGCTGAGTACAGCTGGAGATCTGATGGCTTTCAGTGACAGTCGTTTCTTACAAAATTGCAGTTACCATGAGAACTCCCTCAGTGTTCAAGCAACAAAGCAACATAAAGCAGTAGGAAATGAGGATTAAATAAGAGGGAAGTAAAACAGCACTCAGCACTGCCTGTTAGTGCTGCCGTGCACCTTTGTTTTCTGAAAGCACTCCAAATCAGCAGCTAAAAGAAAACTTAGGAGAGATGAAGCTTTGAAAGTGCAAAAATAGTTTTAGCATTCATAACACTCACAATATACCTAATGATACTCGGATACAGTGAGTCTCAAAATGGACAAGTTGGGAAAGGGTTCTGGATTCAGAAGAAATATCTTGATTAGGTCTCGGCAACCAGCAACCACATCTCTGGGGCAACCAGCCTTAGCTCCATCTGTGTCTCTTGGCAGCACCCAGCCCAGAAGATCTGTTGTTGCACAACCGGCTACTCGGGCTTGGGGAGATGAGCAGGCAGCACTGCAGCAGGACCAGGTTCAACAGGATAAGATCTGGAGAGAGTCTGTGGAGGCTGAACAGAGAAGAAGAAAGATTTGGTAAGTCACTTGCTCCAGTTCATGCCTCTTCTACTCATCTTGACATTGGTACTGATGCTCCCTGACAGTCTTGGGGCTTGATCCCAAGACTATACTATAAAAGGACACTTTCTTCTGCAGGGACTTTGGATCAGACCCTATTATCTCTGTTTGTCTCCCCTGACAAAACCTATGCTAGTATCTCCTGGCATGCTGAGCTTAAGCTGAAAGGGATGCAAAAAATTGCATGCCAAGTATCTTTTAGCTTTATAGACATTTCCAGAATGAAGATTTAAATGTGCCAACCTTTATAATTTATTGCAGACACACTGATACTATCACCTTCTCTCATATTCTTGGGAATGGCTGAAATGGGAGTTGAACAGAGTGTTCTGACAAAATATGATTTTGTATTCCCAATCTGCAAATCTACTGGCCATGCCCCATTGTTACAGTGTTTGAGCAGACTGAACTGCACACATACAACCTAAGCTTTAACTGCATACAGTGACCTTAAGAAACCCAAAATTAAGATCCTTTCTGTCTCTGCAACATATCTTGAGTGTTTATGCTTATACTTCAGTACACAGCATAACCATGTCTGTTAGAAGAATATCCTTGGTAAAAACAAAATGAGTTCCAGCTCCCACTATGCATAAGACAAGTTAAGGGAAAGGGAGAAAAAAGAACATCACTCTCAGGATTTTTTAGAATGGGAAAAGAAACCATCTGAAAACCCTCATCCTCCTCAGCCTTCTGGAGGAGATGCAAATCACAGCTCTGCTTCCCCTAAAGACACATTTGAAATCCTGTCTGGCTCCCTTTACCTGAGGGAAAGGCTGAGTCAGGACTCTTGCAAAGCCAGGGCCATGGTGACAATGTTACTCTTCCCCAGTTGTGCATTCAGACTCTTGCCAAATGGGCCCAGCACATTCCATACCTGTTCCCCAGCTAAGGCAGCAGAAGGGATTCTGTACCTGCCCCCTGGGGTTCACAGTCAGGGATAGTGGTGCAAACTCATCTTCATGGGTAAGTAAGGTAACAGATCATTCAGCTGATGCATGTTCTGCTCTGCGATCTTAGCTACAAAGACAGAAACTCTTGTAAAAGGGTAGGACGGGTATGTGAAGGACAGATGCCTAAAGCTGGATTCAGCAGACTACAAATGCTACAGCCTGCAGAGAACTGCCCTTCAGCCCTACATCCCCTACCAGAATTGATGATCGGGAAATCCTGCTATGTGTTGGTGATCTGACTTAAAATGGATATAGGTAAATGCCTGAGACCCAAGCATTTCTGAGCAATTAACACTATCCAGTAACACCCAAATCTGTATGTTCAAATAGTGGCTGGCACAGTAACATAATAATCTTAGCACCTCTGTGCTGTTCTGATATACCAAAAGGTATAGTGATAAATACAACAACCATAAATTAGCTTTTATGTGCACTTAGGGTATATATGCACTAGATGGGGCAGTGCAGCACAGAAATTCAATGCTCCCAGCTCAAAGGGGTACATGGTTCTGCTGTAGAGATAAGCTCAACTCAGAAGGATGTACATTCAGCAAAAGATTGATGAGCTTAGATGCAGCACTGTATAGACACAGGTAACCAGCTCAGAGAGTCAACCCTGGTGTCCCTTGAGCCCTGCTGCAAATACATCTGTAGGCAACTGCTTTCTCTCTCGATCTCACTGCACTTTCACAATAACAGGTGAACTTTTGTTTTCTCTTCAGGCCAGGGAAACCAAAGGACAGAAAATGAAAGGACTTGCCCTGCAGTCCCACACCAGGTATAGAACTGAGGTCCTCAGTTCTCAGGACTCAGGCCCTCTGACTCACTTTTCTCCCAGCACAGTGCCTATCTGCACAAAATACTCCCATGAGCATTTGACTGCAGCAAATACAGCTCTGGGAATTCCCACCAGGGACTTCTGCCAGCAGAGGATCTGTCACTTAGAAAATAAGAATCTTTGTCTTGCTCAAGTCACGGGTCAAAAGTTTGCTAGAGTGACTCAGGATTTTGCTTATTCATCTGCATTTGCACAAGGAATACACTGTGGACATGATATGCTCATCTTCCTTTAGCAAAAATCTCCACTCCTCACGTAGTATGAGGTTCCTATGGGAATAAAAAAAAACCCTGTGCTTCACCATGGAAGAGAAAGGTTTTGGTGCAAAGAGGTTGCAGGTGTAAGAGCTGGGTTGTAAGTATCAAATTGAGCAGCTAAATAGGTATTCAAATACTACCAACATTAACTATTCTAGCTAAAGACAGTCAATTTTACACTGCCATTTTTCATTTCTATCCCAAGGTATCAGAACTGGAGTTTCCTAAAGGACTATGACCAAATGGTAAGCTTTGAACAAACATTCAACTGTAACCCAGGCTCTTTTTAGTTTTCATCCATTTGAGCTAGGTTAGTATTTAAAATTGAAGCATACTTAGGCATAATTGGCAAATGCTATCAGACTAAAATCTTCAGGAAAAATAAAAGAGAACTGAAGTGCCTTTCATCTGCTAACTATGCAGCAAACGGCACACAGAATCACAGAATCCTAAGGGTTGGAAGGGACCTCGAAAGATCATCTAGTCCAATCCCCCTGTGAGAGCAGGGTAACCTAGATTACATCACACAGGAACTTGTCCAGGCGGGCCTTGAATATCTCCAACATAGGCGACTCCACAACTGCCCTGGGCAACACGCAATGTGTTCAATCTGTTTCAGTATTAGCAACTCTCTCGAAAGACAAGCCTCCTAGGAGAAAATTTGTCAGATTGTGTCATTATGCTGAAATCCAAGACACTCAACTAAAAATGAAACAAAACACCTCCCATTTCATGACCATTCTAGAGCAGGATAACTTCTGCCTCAGCTGGCATTTTATGCAACACATTTGAAAATTGTTCATTTCCCTGTCTTATCCCGTTCCCACAAAAGACAGGAGAAAACAACTGTTTATTTCTTCAGCACTTTCATGTACATTCAGTATGACATTTTTAAGCATATTCAAACTCTGAAGGCAAAAGTGATATTATAAATAATCTCAGTAACTTGTATTTTTGTAACAAGCAATGGATGTAATTCTGAAAGCTTATTAATGGTGTTTGTTTTATCCAGGGTAAGAAAAAGGAGCAGAAGCCACTGCCAAACTACATGCCTGTGTTCTCAAGCAAAGTTCCCAACTCGACCAACCAGACTATTGGCAGTCGAATGAATACTGAACTTGGCAGGGATTTGGTAAACATGGATTACTTCTTCAGCACTGGAGCACGGAAGAGGAAACTTGATGGTGAGCTCCAGCCTTCCTAGTGCTTTGGTAAAAAATATAACAGTAACAAAGCAAGTCGAATGGTTCTAGCCAACAGACTCCACAGCAGGTAAAAAATTCCTCAATCTTTTTTCTCAGAGAGACAAATGCTACTCTTTAGCATGGATTTTCTTTCAAGAGCAACGATGCCACAGGAGACTTCCTCATTGTATTTTGGGTGGCTGGGCCATATAAAGAGGGTTAGAACTACAGACCTCGTCCATCTTCCAATGCAGTCTACAGTAAGGCTGCCACTAACATCAGAAAGATCAAAATTACAGCCAAGAGGCAATTACCCTCTAATTTTTTATCTCCTGAAAATAAACAATTAATGAACATAAACAACATATTTCAGTTCTGAAAGTCAGAGCAATAAAATCAGCAGCTTGTTGCATTTAATGTAATTGGCCAAGGATTCATCAGCTCTGCTATCTGCATGCTTAAGCTTGCTCTAAATAATAAAATTTAAGGCACGTGAGATGTGTTCTGTGCTTTTTCACCTCTTCCTGCTGAGGAAAGGAGGACAAATTTTTTTCACACTGGTTTTCGTTTTTGATTCCTTAGATATGCTGCTCTCAAATTCCCTTAACTCTTCTTTCTGGTTTAGCTGATGGGAACTAATTGACAAGGAAGCAGGCTTTCATATTTTTCTCTGAAGGAGTGTTGGCTCAGCAACCTGTCTGACACTTTTAGGATCATCAACCTTGAATTTAATAGGTTCACAGTTCCTAAAATCTCTGGTTGCTCAGGGAAACCAACATCAAGCTAAATCAATGCAATACCTGAAGCCTATTCACCTGTGCACCTCCATTACATAGGTGCAAACTTTGGTAATGACTTACATATGGCCTTTTGAACTATACATAGCTTCTGTAGGATCATGCGCAGTCCTCTGTGGAGATCAACATAGAAGCCACACAACAGGCAGCAGCCTCTCACCATACTGAGGTGGAGATGTATATACCTATGTTTTGCAACTAAGTCTATTTGTTTTTATGATTAGACCTCAGAAGGCAGTTCAAAAGCACAAGTGGTGGCACGAACAAGTGTGATCACTGTCAGCACCCAAACAGCCTCTGGAAAAAAAAATACCACAACAATAACAACAACAAAAAAAAAACAACACACACACACACACAAAAGAAGGAAAGGGAAGGAGAGGGGGGAGGAGGGGAGGAGAGGAGAGGACAAAAGCACTGTAGAAAGAAGAGCCAAATCCCACTCGCTGAAGTCATAGCACCAAGTGGTTTTCCTCCTGGCCTTCCCAACACAGGCAGAACTGCAGGATTAAGGCTTTCAAGATGACAGCTATACTACCTAAAAAAAAGGAGACCATATTATGCAATCAGCCCAAGTGGACTTATTCCAGTCAGTGCAGACATGAATTCTATGTCATCTTCTTGTTCAGCTAAATTGCTTTCTGCTCCCTCCTGTGAGCTGAAAACTGCACCAGAACTGGTTTGTCTTCAAACATCTGAAAGAGAAGATCATGCCTTTCCTTGTCCCTGTGTTATCTTCCAAAACTACACAGGCCACTCCAGAGGTTATGCACTTACTGGTGACCGCATAACACTTGCATGCCTTACTCAGAGACATACTGAGCAGCCTCAAGTCTTGATATGGGTCACAAACTCTGTATTGAGTGGCAGATGTCTGGTATCTGTTAGGCTTAAGCTCCTGTTCATGTAAGAAATCTCATTTATAAAGCATGGGGAATTTGTTTTTCAGCATGAACACATATAGAGCTCCATGCTTTCTAACCTCCAGATGGCACTCAGTCCACATCAGGTAACCTACTGAAAAGGACACTAAGTTACACAATTCCTCTTCAGTTTCAAGCAACATTAAATAGTTTCAGATTCTTGACCTTGTTTTCCGTGTGTGAATCCAGAGAATCCTTCTTCCAGAGAGTTCCTTCAAACTGGAGGATATGGGAAAGAGCATGGTCTAACCATGCATGATTTAATCCCTCCACTTCACACTGGCATTATTTCATCTGAAGCACTGCTCACAGTTTTGGGCGAGACCTTCCAGGTCTTACTCTAAAAATGTGTACCACTAAGCAGTCTAGAGAAGCTGTGATGGTAACTGGAGTATGGAAAGGTATGTCTTATGAGAAAAAAATTTAAAAGATTGGTTTTAATCTGAGGAAGAAACAGCAGTCAGGCAAGAAGATAGTCTTTAGATACATTTATAGCTCTAGAATGAGAAAAGGTATCATCTGCACTTCACATGAGTGGCAGACAACAGTAAATATCATAGGTTTAAATTACAGCACGGCAGAATCATGTTGATGTTTTGGGAAGTGAGTAGTAAGGTTAATACAACACTGGAATTGATTCCCCAAGAAATCTCCAAGTGTGAAGGTTAAACACACACATTCATCAAGAGTGATATTTAATGCAACTTGTCTTTTAGTGTGTGAATTGAATGACCATCTGAAGAGCTTTTCACCAATTCTCTGACTACACCAGAGTTGTTGGGATCAAAAAACACTTTGCAATCTTGGTTTTTCAAACACATTCAAAAAGAAAAAGAAGAAAATCCTATTTCAGTTACACCAGATTTAAATAGATCACACCTCTAAAATACATATTAATCACCTAAATTTGTTGATAAAAATATATTTCTAATTCTTCTAATGACTTGTGGCAAATGCTTTTCACAAAGTCTAGATGTGCCTCTTTCTTTTAATCATACACACCTAAGAGGCTTGACTAGTACCCTCCTGACAGCCATGCAAGAACACTTCTCAAAGAGCACATTCATGTCCTTAGGGCACGTGTATCAATGGCAATAACTAATTTTCTTTCAACAATTTCAGGAAGCCTTTACTAATGAAGTGTAGTTCTGATTGTGTCCTTAATCAGGTAAAGTGTCCATTGAGATACTAGGCAGTTCCCACAGTAAGTACTTGTAGTGATTACACGTATACAGTACAGTAAGACCTTTATACACCCCTGCATGCAATCTCAGCTTTACTTCTCTGCACAGGTCACTGCAGCCCTACAGATCACAACAGGAAGGTCTGTAGATATACCTGAAGTGTAGCCAAAATACACAAGGATTTGTGTATCAAATCCTTATCATAGAATCATAGAATAGTTAGAGTTGGAAAAGACCTTAAGATCATCTAGTTCCAACCCCCATGCCATAAGCAGGGACACCTCACACTAAACTGTGCCACCCAAGCCTTCATCCAACCTGGCCTTGAACACCGCCAGGGTGGCACACTCACAACTTCCCTGGGCAACCCATTCCAGTGCCTCACCACCCTAACAGGAAAGAATTTCTTCCTTATAGCAAATCTAAACCTCTCCTGCTTAAGTTTGAACCTGTTACCCCTTGTCCTGTCACTACAGTCCCTAATGAAGAGTCTCTCCCCAGCATTCCTATAAGCCCCCTTCAGATACTCATAGGCTGCTAGGAGGTCTCCACTCAGCCTTCTCTTCCCCAGGCTGAACAGCCTCAACTTTCCCAGCCTGTCTTCGTATGGGAGATGCTCCAGTCCCCTGATCATCCTTGTGGCCCTCCTCTGGACTTGTTCCAACAGCTCCATGTCCTTTTTATGTTGAGGACACCAGAACTGCACACAATACTCCAGGTGAGGTCTCATGAGAGCAGAGTAGAGGGGCAGGATCACCTCCTTCGACCTGCTGGTCATGCTCCTTTTGATGCAGCCCAGGATACCGTTGGCTTTCTGGGCTGCAAGCGCACACTACAGTCAGCTCATGTTTATGTTCTCATTGACCACAACCCCCAAGTCCTTCTCTGCAGGGTTGCTCTGAATCTCTTCTCTGCTCAACCTGTAGCTGTGCCTGGCATTGCTCCAACCCAGGTTAAACTTCATGGTTGTCATGATTAAACTTCATGAGGTTGGCATCAGCCCACCTCATAAGCGTGTCAAGGTCCCTCTGGATGGCATTCCTTCCCTCCAGCGTATCCACCGAACCACACAGCTTGGTGTCATTGGCAAACTTGCTGAGGGTGCACTCAATCCCACTGTCCATGTCAGTGACAAAGATGTTGAACAAGATCAGTCCCAACACTGATCCCAGGCTGCCTGTCCTTGCTTCCACCTTTTATAAGCCGCTTTCTTCCTTCGAATTTTTCTCAGCAGCTCCTTATCCATCCAAGGAGGTCTCCTGGCCCTCCTGCTGCACTTCCTTCTAGTTGGGACGCAACAGTCCTGAGCTTGGAGCAGGTGATCCTTGAATATCATCCAACAGTCTTGGGCCCCCCTGCCCTCTAGGGCTGTATCCCATGGAACCTTACTAAGCAGGTTCCCAGTCTGCTCTCTTGCAGTCCAGGGCAGTGAGTTTGCTGCACACTCTTCTTACTGTCCTAAGGATCTCGAACTTGATCATCTCACGATTGCTTCATCCAAGGCTGCCCTGGAGCATCACATTCCCAACCAGCCCTTCCCTGTTGGTGAGCACGAGGTCAAGCATGGCACCTCCCCTTGTTGGTTCCTCTATTACTTGCAGAAGGAAGTTGTCTTCCACACAATCGAGAAATCTCCTGGACTGCTTGTGCCAGGCCGTACCGTCCCTCCAACAGATGTCAGGGTGGTTGAAGTCCCTCATGAGGACAAGGGCCTGTGAGTGTGAGGCTGTTCCTATCTGTCTATGGAGTGCTTCATCCACAAATCCACATCAAAGTGTGCACCTCGGAAAATGCAGCTCTGTGCCTTGCTGGAGGTTCATGAGAACCTATAACTGTAGTATCTTTTCTGATGTAGAATTAAGCTTATACCTTGACTTGAAAAGATTAAATTAATTGAAATGATTCTAAAATACTGGTGGGCAACCACTGTATAGGAGTACCTCTGTTTATACCAAAAAATCCAGTTTATTCCTATTTCCTATTGAAATCAATAGCAGCTCTTAAGCATTTGACATATTAATGACTATCTCTAAGAGGAAAGTGCCTGTTTAGAAAACAGAAGTTTCCCATGTGGGATAGATTTGATAATGCATGTGACATAGGAACATTCCGTTGAACCAAACACCTTATTTTGTTCAATTATTATACTCCCCTTGGAAATGCAAATTAGTCTATGTTGCTGTAGCCAGCCCTGCTCTGGTACCCAGTGTTGGATCTCTCTACCACATATAGCAACCTCAAGAAAAGATCTTCTGGAAATATCCAGGGTCCTAATCAAAACTGCTTTAGCAGCTGAGAGAAGATACCCTCTAGATGCCATTTTAATCTCAAGTTTAACAATCATTTTTACCATAATTAACCTTGCCAACCAATCCTTATTTACGTAAGCAGAATCTCTTAGAAAGACTGGATAATAGCACTGAAATATGTAAACAATCAATGGAAATTACATTTATTAAAGAGATTGTGTAGATACTAAACAGTGTTCTAAGCTTCTTGTAAAGATTTCTTATGTATCACTTGTGCTCCAGTTTTAGAAGCTTTCTTCCCTTTTGCTGCCAAACCTCAAACAAGAGATTATATATGTTTAGACATCTAAATTTCTGTATTTCTTTTAGTTAAAGAGCACAAGTGGGTAGCTATATTAATTTAATTCTTCTATTAATTACACTTTGTCTAGTAGACTTCTGAGAATTGCTAATATTAATTAAAACTTGGTGGATAAATGTTTCTAGTGCCTCCAAATTATGTGTGTTCTCATTTTGAGATAAACAAGTGTAAAATATATCTTTTTACAAAACATATGTAAGTTCATATAAATCCATATTTCTCATACTTTTAGCATAGTCTTTGTATATGCCCAGCTGGCATCGTAACTATAAAGTTTTGTTTCATAAGATCAGTGACAACTGTAAATCCAACTGTGTTTCTTAGAAACTGTAAAACTGTTTCTTGATGTATAAATTACTCTAAAATAAACAAAATAACTACATGGATTTTCCTACAACAGTGCTCTCATCATGCTGTGGAAGTTACTACATAAACAGTAAGATTTTCAAATAAGGATAGGAGAAGAAAATTATGTATGAACATTAGAAGGACAATACTGCCAGTCTAGACATCATATGTTTGCATGTATTATTCATGTTCATACATGTTCACAATGATTGCTTTCTGTAGAACAAAATTTTTGACTTGAAGTTCATCTTAGAGCAGACAATAGCTTTCTGAAGTGGGCTATTATATGGTTTGTTGGGCCTCAAGCTGCTTTCCCTAAATCCTGCTGAGACAGAAATCAATAAACCCTTCTTAAAGCAGGATGTCTTTCTTATAACTCAGGTATGCTTTTCCCTCTTCAGAACACTCCATGTTTGCTTGGATGAATTCCTTGAAACATAAATGCTTCCCCAAGAAACTCAGAAGTTCTGCCAAAGGCTGAAGAGGTGCTTGCACAGTTCTGTCAATTGCAGCCCCATCCACAGCTCTCTTCTATCACAGGGCATAGATGTCACAGACTGACTTCAGCTTGTAACCTTCTCAAAGACTCTCTCAGAAGCTGTATGTATCCACCAACTCTTCTAAATGGAACTTCCAAGTATCAGGGGTTACAGCCTCACTCAGCACAAGACCTTTATGCCAGCTTGATAGAGCAAAACTGCCGAAAATGTCTCTTAACTGGAAAATGCCCAGAGGAAAGTCTCAGTTGGCATATACTGATTGAAATATTGCATTTAGGAGTAATCTGCAAATAAACAGGTACAATACCTATAAAAATCATGAGATTGGGTTTCACCCTATGACTTTTTACCAGATCACTTCAAATTCTATGTCTATTTTCCCCATTCATAATGATCAGTTTCCATCACTTGATGTATTCTATGTGATCTGTGAATTAACAAATGTATTCATGCAGTAACTCTTATTTCAACTACAGCTATTGCTCAGAAACAAATCAAACCAACATTGTAGCGCAGAACCATCTGTAACTATTACAGTGCTTATTAGCAGTAACACAATTATTATATTTCTTAAAAGCCAAATGAACTGAAAACACAATGTCTATGTCAACTCTTCTATAGCAAAACTTAACAGAATGCTGAACACATTGCTAACACTGTATTACCATAGGGGCTACTTAATTGCTTTCCAGTGAAAAACATAAAAGCCACAGGGTGAAAACAGTACATGGCAGCGTTTCAGACCCAGTAAGCCATCTTCACTGGAACAAGCATGCTTATACATACTGTGGCTATTCCTCAGCACTGGCAGATCCACTGGCAAGCTCTGGGAGCACCATAAGATGTCTAGCAAGAATGCAGGAGGCATCACACACCAGGATGTCAGAAAGGGCTGCCATAATGTACTCACACTCTCAACTCTTACTGAAGCCCCTTATTTGAGTAGTTCAGAGGTAAGCATGGATCTAGAACAATACCAATTCTAGATCCAAATGCTACAGTTCAACCTCTTTTCTGGGCTACAAGCTCAATGTAGATTTTCTGCATAATAGGGAGAATTTCAAGTTTAATATGAAAATCCCTTTAAGGAGTCCCAGTACAAATTCATTAATATTTTCCCTCTCGTATGATCCTTCCAGTTCTTTGGCTTTTAAGGCTTTAGGTTTTTAAGTCTGTGTTTTATATTTTAGGCTCTTTAAGTACTACTTTTTAGCTATCCTATTATTTTATATAATGTGCCATTACCCAGAATGGCCTTCAGTTAACTGAATAAATCATTTCACAGAGCAAACACTGAGCTGACAAGGTCCAGGGATTTTCTTCTTATGGCAGTTTCATTCCATTGGTGATACTGCTGTTCAGCCTAACATCAAGCAAATGTTGAATGTTTTCCACAAATATATATAACATATTGCACGCAAAACTAGTGAACTACATGCAACCTCCAATGTTTCTTTTATATTTCTACCATGCACATTTGTATAACATAACCTCAAAAATGAAGTATGCAGGGATCCACCAGGCTTTTTTAGGAGGAGGAGGTTCTTCAAATCAGTGTTGAAACAGTCATTCTGCCACTGGTGAGTCTCTCAGCCCTCCTTCCTTATGGTGAGCTTTTGTGATGACTCTGCATCAGTCTCACTACTCAAGTTAGCATCCTTTCATTATAGCAGTCATCATGAGCTATGCCACCCTGTCCCTGCGATCTCAAAGAGGTCACAGTTCTGCAACTGTGCTGATATATCAAAATTCCTCTGTTCTCCACCTCCCACCAAGGCCCCCCCCTGCTGTCCCTGGCCATCCCTGTCCACCCCCAGGCTTCCTCCACAAGTCTAGGAGCTGTCTCCATCCCCACAGGTTATTCAGTTGTGGAACTTCCTTTATGTTAACGTAAAGCTTAAACTACCAATTATCTTTCAAGTGAACTATTCCCTGCTGGCATGGTAGGCTGAGGAAATAATGAGCCAGAGTGCAGTCTCTGCATTCCTTGCAAACCCACAAAATTCAAGGCATTATTATTTTCCTTAAAAACTCAACTATGATAAGCCAGCATCATTATTGGAAAAAATACTTCTGGCTTGACTTTCCATCTTTGGTTCTTACAGAAAGATTATTTTTCTTCTTTATTTTTTGTTTTTAATGGGAATCAACATTTGCATTCCTCTTTGAGGAACAACAGCTTTAAACCACTGCCCACCTGCTGTGAAACAGACAATCCGTGCTGTAGATTCAATTGTAATGAATTGCAATTTAAAGCAGTTCTGCATTCCTCTGCAACTTATCAAGTAAAAGAGTCTGGAATTTGGTATGAAACTAAATAATATAAGCAGAATGGGAAGAATTTCTTATCCTCTTCTAATTCTTATTTTGTCATAACCTTGAATGGGGCTGTCCAGCACTGTGATGGCTCTTTCCTCCCCAAGCTGCTACTTAACTGGAAGTGACCAGTAAAAAGATGTAGAAGATTATCTTTAAATCACTTTGCTTAACTGACTGCTTGCAATGCATAGCAGGATGTATTTTTTAAAAAGCTGTATTGCTGACTGAAGTTAAATGTTTCATGTCTTTGTTAAACATAAAAATAGCTGAATAAAAAAATGCTCACGGACCTGCTTAATAGCTTAAGGTCAGATCAGCTTGTTGATGACTGCAGTAGGATACAATACATACTATCGGTATTTTTACTGCATCTTGTTGGATCAGCATCCACACAGCAATACACAACTTTAAGTTTTTATATTATTATTTTCATATTATCTGAAATGACAGGCACAACTACACCCCAAACCTCATTTTAAATGAGATAACTTCATCTTCTCTAATGGATTACTCGACTCTATTTCAAGAATACAATACTTTCACAAGGCTGAGAATTGGGTTTACCAAGAAGATCTTGGAACAGCTTTCATTTTTATATTAAAATTTTCATTTCTTCCTTTGGAGTTTATTGTCTTTGAACAGCTTAATTTAAATTATATTAACAGAAACACAGTTTTTAAATTAAAATTCTGTATGAGGGGCATTTATTTCATGACTTTTGAGATTTTATATATTTCTAGATGTCTCCTTTAATGACTGAATTACAGAGGGCAGCATGACTCACAAATCAAACAGTGTTTTAAAACACCACAAAAAGGTATGTGGAATGAATGCAAACAGGTTTGTCAAATCATATTATCAAAACAACAGAAAACAATTTGTGAGAAATGCAAAAGAGATTAAACTGTGCTAAGAACTATCAGGCATACAGAAATGAAACTTCCATTGAAATGAAAAGGAAGAAATATTATGCCTGAAAATAATCCCTCCTGTTAAAGCAATTATGCTGTAGGTAAAAATCTGATTAATGGTATGGATTTGACACTGAGTTGTCCTAGCCATATGCTGGTATGAAAGAGTCAAGATTCTGTACCTGCACCATCAATATGAATGCATAGTCCTTGGATAATTGCTCTTGTTCAGTTCTGACAAACTGACGAGTACAGAAGCTTTAAAGACTATGCTTTACTATTTCTGTGTGTAACTGTGTATGGTGGGTTGGTGTGCATTCCGGTGGAGATGCGCCATCTCTGATAAGCTGACAAGTCTGGCATTCAGGAACATCTAATTTTGCTTAACTTTCCTTCTGTGCAACCAAAACCACGGCTGTCAGAACTACACCATTGCTGCTGCAGGAACCAGCAGCACAGCGCGTCCTGAAACCATGGGAGCTGGAGCACTGGTGACTCCATTTTGGGTTAGAAAACTGAAATCCAGCTTGCAGCTCCAAACCAACAGCCAAACACCAGTCCTAGATGAACACAACCCATGGCTAACTGTTTAAACCAACACCGCATATGATGATTAAGAATAAGTCCAGGGCCATCGCTCTCAACCTGGAGCTCATAGTTTCTCGGACCCTATGTCGAGGATCGTGACCTGTGGGCAGGCCCACAGCCAGCGGCACGGAGACATCCGGGAGACGCGGTTAACGCACGCACCTGCTCCCCGCTCTCCGCGGTGCTGCAGGAAGCACTCCCTCCTCCTGAGGAAACCGCACCGGCCCACCTCGGGGTTGTCAAGAGCAGCCCCCAGGGCCAGCGAGGCGCGGAACTGATGCCGACCTTGCGACGCCGGCTGCGGGGCTGGGCCCGGCCTTCCTCTCCCTGCAGGCCGGGCGGGCTCCAAGCCGCACGCCCTACGCCCCGGGCAGCGCGGGCGCCATGAGCGCTCCATGACGGCTGGGGCCGGGCCGGGCCGGGCCGAGCTCCCCGCCACACCCCGCCACTCCGCACTGCAGCGCACCGCGGGGTGCCCAGTTCGGCTCGCCGCGGGTGTGCAGCGCAGCACAGCAGGATGGCGCCGACGCTGCTGGACTTAGCACACTGGAGCACCTGGGCCGTGTGCGCCGTGATCAAGCTGCCGCAACTGGCAGCCGTGCTGGCGGCCGGGTCGGCGCGGGGGGTTAGCACGGGCAGCTTGCTGCTGGAGCTGGCCGGGTAAGGCCGCGGCTGGGAGGACCGGGGGTGGGGGGGCAACATGGAGGCTCCCCCGCCCTCCGCGGGGGCTGCGCGCGCAGCGCAGGGGGCGCGCGGCGGGAGGACCGTTGGGGGTCGCCTCGGCGGGGCTTCCCTCAGCGGCGAGCGGAACGGTCGGCGGTGGCAGTTATCGATGGAGTGCCTGCCTTAGCAGCGCTGGCCACGCACAAGAGTGTGTTGAGTGGCCGGCGAAGGGGTCGGAGAGCAGTCCTGGCTGTCTTCGGTTTTAAACTGCGCCTTTTTGTAACTCACGGTTAGCCTCCGCTGAGCCTGCCCCCTCCCTGGTCGCCTGTCGTGTGAATGTGCCGCGTCCAGCCTTCTTTGGCCGTACCGGCTTTAGGAGCAGAAACTTACCGTTTTAAAGCGTTTCCGCGCAGTTGGTTAAAGGGAAACTCGGCTTTTTTTCTTGAACTTACCCAAAACAGCCTGAGACAGCCAGTGTAGCTGGAGTGAATACCTGCTGTTTGGTTATTAAATGGTCCGTGTGCCATGTTGTGCAGGTAATTCTACTAGTTAGACGGGCTTCTCTCATCCGAATATGTAAAACATAATCATTCTTTAAGAAAATTATAAACCATGTCCAATTCCAAAGATGTGTCAGTCTGTAACAAGCTTCCATGGGCTAGGCTTATTAAATCTTGCTTAAAGAGGATTGCACAGAATGAGAAATAAGTGAAGTGCATGTACATGCACATTCATCTGTATGATGTGTTCCAGGCCAGGTTGGACGGGGCTTTGAGCAACCTGGTCTAGTGGAAGGTGTCCCTGCACATGGCACGGGTTAGAACTGGATGAGCTTTAAGGTCCCTTCCAACCCAAACCATCCTGTGATTCAAATGTGGGTGCAAGCGTGTGAGAGGAAGTACCTTGAAGAGTCCTGTTTGCTGAACTGAGGAATGGAGATGGCCGGAACATGTAGCCATGCACACCTAGCCAGAAAAGGGCTTTCTATTCAGAAAAATCACCTCACAGAAATGATACTTCGTTTCTTAAAGCGCCTGTGCCTCATCTTCGGTTAGGGACACAGCAACTGATGATGGAGATCTGGCACTGTAGAGGCTTGGACATACAGACGCCTCTTTGCATGGACCTGAGCAGAATCGTCTTGGTCAGTGCTGTGGCTGTTCACAACCCACGTTTATCCATGGCACTGAACCCTTGTGGTTGCTTTTTACTCTTAGTACACCTCAGAGTAGTGAACTAAATTCTAGCTTGAGCAGAGATAACTGAACTCCCAGCCCAGCCAGAAAGCAGTGATACTATTTTAAAATGAATCATGTGCATTGGTGTGCATTAGAAAGACTTTTAAGAATGTTTCAGAAGAGCAGGGTGAAGCTGTAAGTGTATCCTCAGCACCTGTGTGATAACCACAGCACCCACACCAGTGCAGGATCTGCACCTGCTCCGGACAGAACTATTTTGAAAGAGTTGCAACAAAGTTGATTTTTTTTTAACCTCTGTTAGGACTATTTGTTTATTTAGTGGGTTATTTATCCCACAACCTTTAGAGATGTTGCAGCTGCAGAGAGCTTTGGAGCTACTGGTATAAACTGGGGTGGTTCTGTGGAGTCAGCATGCAGTGACTTGGCAGAGGAGTGACACAGAAGTATAGTGCTGATGGCAAGGAGTCTGATTTGACCCTAAAGGCTTCTAGGAAGTTCTGATACTTAAATTCTGAATTCTGTAAAAGCCAGTTTCTTACAAGGCAAGTAGTTCCTTATTATATCCTTCTACACTAGAAACCATCAATTTTTCCTTACATGAAAGTATGCCCTAAGAGTCCTTTCTGTTTCTTTTTGCAGCCTGGAAGTTTCTGTCTGTCTGGGCTTGCATGAAAGTTGAAGAAAGTAAAGAAAATGTCATAAATTCCTTTTAGATAGTTTATTGTGGAATAGCAGGAAGGTGAACTGCCTTTGTTTTATGCAGTAAAGAACAGGCCCTTTGTCTAAGCAGCGCAGCTACAGTGGGAATTCAGTGTGGTCTAGACACCTTGGAAGATGTTTTCTGTTCTGTAAACTTGCTGAATGTATAGATTGAGTTGCAAACATAAATAAAGAAATCAAGAGTTATCGCAGAGGTGCCAAGGCAGTGGCAAAGTGAAGGTATCTTCAAAGTCTGGTCTCTCTTTGTCATCAGTTGTAATTAATAAAAGTACACCTTACAGACTGTGACATGAAGACCTGGACAAGAAGTGTGGGCAGCTTTCTACATCTTACTCTGTTCGAGGGTGGCAGAAGTAGACTATAGAACCATCAGCCTTGCACTTTGTCTTCATGTTCATTTGATCAGTTTGACAGCAGGTACTACACCTATCTGAAGCCTTTTGGCACAATCAAACCAGTAAAAAAGATTTGTGAAGGATCTGTCCTATTCCTTCATGCAGTCATGCTGTTTTCTGTCTCTCTGTTCAGCTTTCTTGTGTTCCTGAGGTACCAGATCTATTATGGTTACCCCTTGCAGACATACCTGGAATATCCCATCATCATTGCACAAGGTAATTTTTTAAGCCATGTTTTGGAAATAAAACAGGACTCATTCAGCACTCAAAGGATCTGCATGTAGGTGCAGTACTCCAGTGCAGTGATGTTAATCTACTCACCAGTCCTAGCTGGAGTCAAGGAAAAGAGGGAATGAACATCTCTAATGTAGTTGAATTCTTATAAATGTTGTGAAAACAGATTATTGGGTATAAGAGAAAGATCTAATATACACATGGAATTGCAGTGTAAGTGCCCAGTGACCTCATGTGGGAGAAAAACATTATAAACACTCCAGACTCTTAAGAAAAGCTTCATTTTGGAGTTTGCAGTGGTTTAGACACAATCAAATTTGAGAGACAAAACCCTGTAAGATACAAATTTCCATAGATGTGCTGCCCAGTGGTGCATTTGGACCCTTCTCTCTCTTCTGTGACAAACAATCTTCTATTTATTTCAGATGCCATGCTCCTTTTGTTTATTCTGCATTTCAATGGAAACAAGAAACGAGCTTTGTTCTATGCAGTCATGTATCCTTTGAAATCTGGGGATTTTGGTGCATGTAGCTTGTTTGGTAGTTCTTTGCATAGCAGCTATGATGCCATCATTTGTTTTGTGCTACTGTTGTAAATAATTTTAAGCCACCCTTCCACATTTACATGCTGATTTCTGGGATCACAGTAAAATATCTACAAGACATAAGCTTTATGTGCTTTAGAAGGACCACAACTGATAAGGAGTAAGACCAATTCTTCATTTCTGTCTTTGCGAGAGATATTTTCTTGGATTCCTACCCACACAGATTGTACTTGCTGTGATGAACACAGCAGTGTTTGAGGCTTTTTTTAAATCTCAAGTCTTGTGCTTTGGAGCAGCTCTGGAGAAATTCCAGGCACTGTTCAACCAAAGAGACAGTGTGAAAAATGGGAATACTTAGTGTTTCAAGCAGTGCTTAATATTTTATGTAGATTGTATAGTCTTACAAAGTTTCAATAAAATTTTATCCAGATGTTTAAAAAAATCTAATTCCCCAGGCAGTGTTGGAATCCTAGAATTTTCAGTGCTATGAACCTTAACATAATGTAAGGTTCTGGGGGGGCTGGTACATGATAACACTGCGGAAGTGGATAATAGACTTGGCCTTGGTAAGTACTGCATGATTATTTGAAATTAGGTCTTCATATGAAATAAATATTTTTTTCTGGAAATCTTTGTCAGTGAAATCTCTCCTTATATTTGTCTTTAGAGGAATTCATTGTTTAGATTAGCTTTCAGAACAACCAGCCAGTTTTCAAATACAGTTGGTTCTCACTTCTGTGAGTAGCACTGGCAAGAGACTCGGGTGGGTGCAATTATGTTCTGAGGTTAAGGGTTAATTGTGGTACCTTAATTAAAACTAGCAAAGGTTTAAGCTGGTGGAAAAGTATTGCCTCTTTAGTCCTAATGTCATAATCCTGATTAGTAAACTTTACCATGAGAGGAAAGCAATAGAGCATTAGTCAAAGCATTTGATATAGGGAATGTTAAATATTTCACAAGATTTTTTTTTCCCTTTTGGCCTAGAATTGTGCAAGAAAACTATCATCTGATAATGCCTTATGTAGGTTAAAGAATTTTTCCCTTTTAATCAGAAGAAAGTTGAATTGAGATGAACTGGAGTTGCTCATGCAAAAGATTATAAAAATGGGGATAAAACCTTCTAAGCCTAACACTGATCCTTGCTTGCAAGGGAAATCCAGGCATGTGGAGGTCCCCTCTACCTGCTGCCTTTGCAAAATTCCCCCTCAAAAGGATGACAGCATGAATAGTCTGTTCCCTTCATTTTTTTTTTCCCCACCAATTGGACTAATTTTCCACACATTCTTGTCAGTTTTCTCATTCTTTGATGGTCTAGTTTGCCAGACATAATGGTAACAGATGGTCTAAATCAACTTTGCTGTTTAGACTAGACCAGTCTCATTTTAGCTAACTTGTGTAAACAGTTTTATGTAGCAGGTTGAGAGGCTTTTTTCTTTGTTTGCTTCTTACTGTATTTGCCTCTCTCAAGCATTTGCCAACAGTAGTAGCAGTTGTGCTCATTGAGTTTCTTTCTCGGCAGTACCTTAGAAATTGGTCTCTTTTTTCTGGCAACTTCAATTTTTTGCTTCGTGGTTCCTAAGTAAGAACCTGAAATGCTTGAGTTGGCAAATACTGAAAAAGCATACAATTTTTTTTATTCTAAATGAAAACCTAGTCCCAGTTTTTGGTGAGTTACATGCTAACAGCCATAAGCTAAACACCCCGGTAGTGCTATGGCAGAGACAGAGGTTCCTTTTTTTACTCTGCTTTTCAGAACTTGTGTACATTCATCAGTGCGGCCAGTAAGCTGGCTCAGCTGCAGTGTCTTTGGCAGACAAAAGATTCTGGACAAGTCAGCGCCTTGACCTGGAGTATGTCTGCATATACCTGTGCAAGTAAGTGATGGGCAGCTAGGTGTGAATCACTGAGTTTTCCTCTTTTAAAGCCGTACCTATTAATGCCTCATTCAGTAGGTCTTCACCCAATCATAGTAGGTAAAAATCTTGCCTAATAGAGCTTCCCTTAGTGCCAACTTCTGGGACTCAGATACAACACAGGGTCTTGAAATCAAGTTTTATCATTGACACCAATGACATTCTCACTTAGAAAACACGCAAATATTGTCAAGAGAATCTGGTGTAGTTGAAATAACTGAAAGAGTGTTTTTACAAAGAAACAATTTCAATGTTGTAGGATTTAATAAAATTACTAGTGATCCAGCATGAAAAGGTACTAAATTTTGAGTTGGACAACACTAATTCTGAGAAGTCATCAGTATCTGAAGGGGGCCTATAAGGATGCTGGGGAGGGACTCTTCATTAGGGACTGTAGTGACAGGACAAGGGGTAACGGGTTCAAACTTAAACAGGAGAGGTTTAGATTGGCTATAAGGAAGAAATTCTTTCCTGGTAGGGTGGTGAGACGCTGGAATGGGTTGCCCAGGGAAGTTGTGAGTGCTCCATTCCTGGCGGTGTTCAAGGCCAGGCAGGTCAGAGCTTTGAGTGGCATGGTTTAGTGTGAGGAGTCCCTGCCCATGGCAGGGGGGTTGGAACTAGATGATCTTAAGGCTCTTTCCAGCCCTAACTATTCTGTGGTTCTAAACAGATACACACTTATTGCTAAATAATACTGTGACTATGTGTAAACGTTTCTAAACAGAGGCAAATTTAAGAACATACAAAAAACAGTGATTTGGACAGTTCATGTGTTAACTAGCTAGTGGTCTGCATGAACAGTTCTTCTACAGCTGTTTGTCAAAAGTCTCTGTCACATTTGCAAAACTGGTTCATAATGTTCTTACTATAAAACATAGTGATGCTGGATCTATTGCGCTGTGAAACATAATTATAAATTGCGGTATGTTCACTGAACAATGGCAGTGAACTTTCTAAATACTTTTAATATGCTGCAAACGTGGAATAATTAATGTTTAGATTTGTTAGGGGCAGGAAAGCTGGATTCCTCTTATCTGCAGAAGCCTAAAGGCAATTATGTGAACATTCACAATGGCCAAGTCATGCTAACTTCGTTGTGGGTGTAGCTCAGTAGCATCTACCGGAGGAGTGAGCTGAACAGAAAGATAAGCAGTAAACTCTGCTCACATCCAGTCCAGTGAGATAGACAGAAAATTCTAATTATATCAGTCATTTTCTCATTTTAAAAAAGATCATTAATACAATGTCACACAGCTTTGAGAGCTTGATCTCTGAAGCTAAAACAGTGATGCACAAAAAGTGGGAATGTCTCTACAGTGTATATTATTATGCAAGTATTATACAAGATTATCCTCTATTGAAAAATAGGTATTTCATCATTTTTGAGGGTATAAACATGTATCTAATACACTAATAAGAATTCATTCAATTTACAGCAAGGATATTTACAACCATAATGACTACAAATGATCTTGGGGGTGAGTAAAGTCTGGTATTGCCTGTCTTTCGAAGGTAATGCAGTTATCTGGTCTCAGAAGAACAAACCATGAACTTGGTATACTAGCACTGTGAGGGAAGAAGTTAAAGCTGAGAAGGAGCACAGGGTTACACATCACTGAAATACCTGGGGAAAGCAAACAAACCTGCTTATGCTTATCACTTGGTGACAAGTGGTCCAAATTTGTTTTCAAACAGTAAAAGCATTACAAAATCAATTATGAAAGTAGCAGAATAAATCATTAAAAATCTTTAATATTTAAATACAGAAATAAATAAATTTAGTAAAATACAACTTAAACTGTAATAATTGAGTGTTAGGTTTTCAAATAGTAAGTGCTTCTTTTTCTTATTGTGGGGTTTGTGCAATGAAAAATTCTTCTAAAAATCTAAAGTTCTAGAACTCTTAGTATATGAATAGTTTTAGGCACATTCAGAAAGTTTACTGCAGGCTGAAAATGAAATAGGCTGGTAAGATATAAAAAAAATTGGCTTAAAATACGTAACTTGCATCAGCCTTCATCATAAAGCAGATTCATTTAACAGCTGCTTATCATCCTGACAAAACTGAAGCAGCCAAGGAATGCAGATTTTTCAGTAAGTGGATCAAAACAAGAGTTGGTGGATGTAAAACCACTAACAAAATCACATTATACTTTATTTGGTTCTTCCTTGTTCTGGTTAAAAACTGGTATTTCATCAGAAACATCACTGGAATGGATTTATTTATTTTTTAAGCAGCACACTGCAGCACAATAAGGCTGTGGTTTTACAAGCAGTTCAAGTGGCTGTTCCTCAGGAAAAGGAAGTCCCCTGGCTCAGTCACTCATCTCCACCCCTATGCTTGCTGCTTTCTCTTTGCCAGAGGAAGAGTTTGTGGGGCCAGGCAGTTAACTGGCTCACCAAAAAATTGGCATAATGCACAGGCAGACATTTAGTCTAGATCAGTTATCAAGTTCAGTTTGCCCACAGCTACACACTTACACTGATGAGAAGCAAGAGAGGCGTATTTAGGGGAGGAGAGAAGGGAGAAAAACATCCTGAATATAAAAAGCTGGCTCTGGTTGCAGCAGCTTTTAAAAATTCAGCACAGTATGTACTGAGGCATGGAAAAGACAGCAGGAAACATTGATGCTGTGCTGCTGTAATGGGAAATATTCCCATTTAACTTCTAACGGAACACTTTGGCTTGTTCCTCTTGGTTTCATACAGGTGTATGAAACTGTCAAATATTGCCTATTTCTGAAAAGAAATCTTGTGCACATTTCTCTGAATACTGCAGTTATCAAATGGGTATTAGCAATACCTACACTTCCATTGTGCACTCACAGGCAGAGACATTTTTTGGTTAAAAAGCCTGCTTTTTTCTGTTGTCAGATTTCCTCTCATTAAAATCAGACAAATACAAGTATTTCCTGCCTCACCAAAGTCTAAACTTAACAGATGACACTACAGAATAATCCCTTTATTATAAACAACACAGTTATGAAGGGCACGTGAGCTGAAACTGAGTTTAATTTTTGGTGTAAATATACATTTATATGAGGCTACTCAAGACTTGTACTGTTAAAGGTACTGTAGCATATTATTTTTAGCTATAAATTGTAAGTGTTAAATGCTGTCCTCTGCTATATTTACTCAGATTGCTTCTGGGTTCCTGAAATAACTGACTGAAAAGAGATGCAGAATGGGACCCAGCCCATTTGCAGACCAATGAAGATTAGAAAACAGCTTGTCCTCTGAAAATAACCACAGTTGACATGTTTTGATTTATGCTTACAAGGTATTTTTTTCCCCTTTTTTAGTTCTCATCCGTTTCATAACCATGCTCATTCTCAATATTTGGGTCACAGCCACAATCCTGCACTACAGGAAGACTAAAAAGACTGATTAGAAGACACTCTTCAGCACATACCACAGTTACCATCAAAACCCTTGACACAATTAAGGTTAAACAACAGAAGAATGGTCGAGAAAGCTCCCTCTCTCTCTTTTACACCTGGTATTCATCCCTAAGCATACTTAGTACAGTCATGCTTGTTTTCTCTTAGAAATAGTTCTGCTAAGATACTTACTTTAAGCAGCATATTTTTATTCGTCATTTAAGACAGGCTTCACTGGTATCACATTTTCTGTGGGATTTTTTACTAAATGAACGATAGTATTTCCTATTTAGATGTTCATATATTCTCGTATCACTTCAGTACTTCCTGGTTACATATAAGCAATTCTCTTCAATTTTGTACCAACATAGCAACTCATCTTTCTTCGTCTGCTGGGAGTATGAAAACCAACAGATGTTTGTCTTCCTGCAAGCAGCTCACTTCGTCCAACATTAACTACCTGTATTTTAGGATGAAGAAAACTAAAGTCAAGGCCAAATCCAAAATCAAGTTCTAAATGTGTTTTGCTAAGTCACAAATCCAGCTGGGACTGTTGTGCTTACATGAAACACTTAAATAGCACAGCTTGTACAGCTGACACGGGATACCCACAGTTGCTTTCCTCAATACAACCAGTTTTGATTAGGATAAGAGTAAAACCTCAGCTCTGAATTCTAATTTTTCAACCTGAGCTCTCATTCACTGAACATACTGGCTTGGGAACAGCAGACTAGAATGTGTAGTAATTAATGAAACTTTGAACAACAGTGTTAAAAACTGCATTTGGGCAGGAACTCCTGAACTGATACTCAGGCTCCCCAGACGCAGTCCCTATGGAGAGTGGCCTAGCTGCACATGCACTTTTAGGTGCATAGCATTTATGCTTCCCCAGTGGTTCACAGTTAAAATACTGCTCTGTGCTGTTAGTTTTTAGCCTGTCTGTGCTAAGTGTGTGGAAGAACATACAACCTTCACTCAAATTTTTACTTTGCAGATGCTAATAAATATGCATACTGGCACAGGTTACTCAGAGAGGTGATGGATGTGAATGTCTTCATCCCTGGAGACATTCAAGGCCAGGCCAGATGTGGTTCCGGGCAACCTGGTCTAGTTGAAGATGTTCCTGCTCATTGGAGAGAAGGTGGACTAGATGACCTTTGAAGGTCCTTCCAACCCAAACTATTCTATGATTATATGATATTTAAAAAGGTAAAAAGAAAACCTTAAGAACTATTAACAGATTTTGCTTTTGGAAGTAAAGCCTTTCCAGTCAAAACTCCAAACAATTTGACTGTTTGGAGAACAAGCAAAATTCATTTTCCAAAATGAAAAAACAGGCATTTCAAGAGTTATAGTATTATTGATGATTGACACGTTAAAATCATGGCACCCGTGATGCTGACACCCTTGATAACTAGTGACAGACTGCACTGACATCACTTGAGGCAGGTTTTCCTTGCAAGACACTGAATCAAAGGACTTTTGTGGAAGAAGGGGATCTCCCCTGCAACAGCAAAAGTAGCTGTTTGTGTCAGAGCACGCTCCACAGTCAGACCAAAACCTCACCATCAGAGAGCACAGCTGCTCTGTAAGGTCCCATTTGAGTGGGAAGTGGTGGGAAGAGATGTGTCTGCAGACACAATTTCCCGTATCTCACATTCTTGAGAGCAAGCTCAAAGATGAACACTTTTCAGTGCTCCAGTAAACTGTATGAATGTTTCTATGTTGGTTGAGAGACTAACTGCAAATACCCTGTTACTGGTTCTAGTAAAGCTGTGTAAGATACCTGAAGGGGTCTAAATGGTGACGGGTGGCATGTGATGTATTTTCCCAGTCTTGTTAATAAATGCTATTCTTCATGACTGATCAATGTCATTCTTACAGTTAAATTTCATTGCATTTAATTTTTGTTTCCGTATATGGACAGAAAATGAAATACTCATTATGGGTCATTAATTGGCAGTTTTCACCTTAATACTTGAAACATCAGGCTGTGCATTCACCTGCAAAATGCTGAAGAGCTCCAGCATCTGAAAAGAAAAAACACTTCCCATCTCACTTTCTTAATTAAAGCCTCTTCTTGATAAAGATTTGTCTAAAGTCCAAACCTTCTCTGTTAGGGACATCTTTTATACTCCTGAATGATGCTGTAGCAAATTGAAGACCTCCATTTTCAGTTTGAGGATCAGCACTGCAAATTGTTTTTTCTTTTCATCATAAAATGCTGAAACAAGGGGTACCGGATTCAAACTTAAACAGGAGAGGTTTAGATTGGATATAAGAAATTCTTTCCTGTTAGGGTGGTGAGGCACTGGAATGGGTTGCCCAGGGNGATTTCAAAAAGTAGCACTGTTTATAAACTGAGACATACATTGCCCAAAACAGAAACTTGCATATGGATTTTAGTGAAGGGTAAATCTTGCCCAGGGAGGTTGTGAGTGCTCCTTCCCTAGCAGTGTTCAAGGCCAGGTTGGATGAAGCCTTGGGTGGCATGGTTTAGTGTGAGGTGTCCCTGCCCATGGCAGGGGGGTTGAAACGAGATGATCTTAAGGTCCTTTCCAACCCTAACTGTTCTATGATTCTAAATGTAATTAAGAAAACTTGTCTACACGTTACTTAACGTATTTTGAATAAAGCATTTTAGAAACCTGTGGAGGGAAAAAAAAAAAAAATACTGCAGAAAAGAAACAAGGCGGGAGGGAATTCACAAGCTTAAGGTAATTTTGTGGCCTTGGAAAGCTGGACCACGAGATCTCATTCAAGCTGCAAGAGATACGGAACAAATCAGAAGGTAGCAAAAGTTCTACATGCCTTTTTTTTCCCCAGAGAACAATTTCTGTCACTTTGGAGAGGCAGGCATATGCTCAAGTCCTGGGCAAGCCCTAAGCACAGCCCCTGTGGTTTTCCAGTACATAAACCAGTACATAACATGGCTGGGTTAAAGGACAGGACACACGGGGAAGATAAATCTTGTTAAGCTTGTCATTCAACAGCACTGGGGCAGGCACAGCAAATTGTTTGCCACGTAACACAGCAGCAGCCCAAAGGCAAGCAGGGCCAGACAGCACTGGAGGTTTACTGCAGTGTGGGTAAGGCAGGAAGTGTCTGTCATCCCCAGGGCAGGAGGTGACATGTCTCCATTGGGAGCTTCTGCTCCAGTGCCTGGTTATACACTCAGTATCTCTCTGCACCAGTTCACAACATGCTCACAAGGTAATGCAGCCTTTCCTGTCCTGGTGAGAAAGTGCAGGTCCTGACAGGACTGTCAGTGTGAGTGTTCTTGACAGTGTGAAGACAAGGTCTGAACTCTAGTGCAGCCCACCAGGTAACCTCAGATATCTCCAGCCATGAATACGATGAGCTGCAACTGCATTTGGTAAGCTACAAGCTGTACTGAGCCACACATCTGTTTAACAGTCACACAAAATGTTATCCTAAGACTTACTACCCCAGAAAGAGTGAGGGCACAATTCCACAGATGGCAGGTTGCTGGTCTGAAACTGATGATACAGACAGTGGAGCAGTTTACTGTTTCCAAAAGCCTATTTCTGACCTGTCCTCAGTGAACAGGAACATTGTAGACGAATGCAAACCCATCCTCTCCACTACCCCATGGGCCTCTGCGACGCTTAGCACTCTGCATAGAGTAACACCATGTAGACATACGTGTTCCTTGTGTTACACTAATACAGCAGAAGATGCCAATGCTTGGACTGCTTGGAAGTCCCTGTCCCTGTCTGACCCTTGAGCCTCTTCCACTGCCTTATGCTGTACACATAACTGCTCCACAGCCTGATTCTGCCAACCATAACTACTACAGTATGACAGAAAGGAATGCAGTGGGGAGGTGGACACACAATTCAACTGATGGAGCTCAAAGCTGGATTTTTGAGTGGGTTGACTCTTTGGAGAAAGTCATTCAGAATTAGCTAAAAGGTCCTAAACCGCATATAATGTGTAGAAAGTCTTCATTTACTCCTTTAAATGAGGTAAAATGACACTTCCTGCACTAACAATCATTATCCATTTAAAGACGTATGTAATAGGGAAAAAGAAGAAAGGAAGTAACACCTCAGAGCCCACAGAAAGAGCTATTACAAAAGAAGAGGCACACAGATGTGAAAATCAGTTTAAATGAGGTGGATTCCCAGCCATGCCTTTTCTATAATGATAAATAGTAATTACTTCCCTGCTAATTCTTTTCAAGATGGTTTGTTTTATTCTTTTCCAGATTCTTTGATATTCTTGGTTTGTACTGAATTTAATTTGCTTGATTGTGAGCCAGAGATCTCTAAGACACTTAAAAGAGATCTCGGAGATGATGGCTGTTGAGGTCAAATAGGTATCTGGGAGTCACAATGAGTATCACTGCAAGAACCTGCCAGCTCATCAGTTGTGCTGGATCCAACCTTAAGACGGTGGCAACCTCAGAGACCCAAGTCCAGAGGGACCTCAAGTGCTTCCTGCCGGATAGCAAGACCAGGCATATAGACACCTTAAAGTTGTCGACTATCCCATTCTACTTTAGAAGTGGTTCGAGGCAAGCAACTTCTCTGTCCCAGAAGAAAAATCCAGCCTTTGCATCAGGGTAAAATAAGCAGGGCTTTACACTACATCATACTTTTGCTGGGACAGCCCTGTTACAAAAAGTGTTTAATCATCAGTGACTAAGATAAATATTGCTTAGCTCAGAATATGCTCTTCTCTCAAAGGCTTTAGAACGTTACCACTGGACAATAAAGAAACAATGCAATTTTGAGGAACTAATGCTTAAAAGTTCCACAGGACAGCAGGCAGAAGCTCTGTCTGGAGCAGGACAAGCAAGAACAGAAGAGCAGCTTTGCTACGCTTTTGTGTCCCAGGTACAAAAGCAGAAGGCAGAAGGTTTGTGCACACATCATACCATTCGCCTAATACTCTCTTACATTGCACCTCAACACAGCTCATGCTGTTTTGTTTTGGGACAAAGGAGAACAGAGGAGTGCCACAATATGGTACTTCAGTACATTTCCTAAAATGACCGACTTAACAGGGCCCCAGGGATTCACAGTAGATGTGGGCAACCCAAGGAGAGAAAGCACAACAGCTCCAGCCCCTGACGGCCTGCCAAAAGAGCTCCTGAGGAGCCTGTGCCTCCTCCACACACAGGCTTTGCTTGGCTTCCTTTTGAGCAGCCCTTGCCTTTCCCGTATCTGCCAAAGCACTTGCCTATATATTTAAATACTTCAATTAATTACCAGCTTCTCAAGTTCAGGAACTATTTTACCTTACTCAAATAGTTTATTTAAAAATATATATATAATATTCTCCAATTCAGAAAAGGATAGAACTTCCCACAATGTAATTTTTATATATATAGATATATAAAATATTTATGCATTCAGTGAATGGAAACAGTTTTACTGTATACATTTTTAATGTTGTACTCTATGCAAATCTGCATTGCCTAAAAATATACCGTACTTCTGTAAATCAAAACAAGCAGGGAAAAAACACTGTAGCTGTGCGCTGGGTTATAATACCTAACAGAAATGGTACGAAAGTTCTAGTTTTGAATTTCAGAACTCACAAACAACAGTTTACTTTGCGAGTGCATAAATAGAAGACTGAATACATTCCGGCTCTGTTAAGCTGAACTGTAGCAGAGGTTACAAAATGTAAATATATTTATTCATTTTCAGTATTTCAGTGTTTCCAAGTCCACCTTTCATGATAGTGTTAAATAAATCATGGTCCTATCCTTCCAAACATTTCAACACTCTCTAAAACAAAATACAAACAAACAATTTTTAAAGTGAAATGTCCTCCTTCATTGAAGTGTTAGATCATATTTTAAATTACTGCACTCCCACACAATATTTTATATATATATATATTTTAAATATATATATATATTTATATATATAAAGAGACCAAATAGGAGACTACATTTTTTTACTGTCAATATGTTTAACATCGCATACTGTAGTTGTATAAAACATGCATTTTCTGGGATAATTATGAACACATCATGAATGAGCCCACATAAATTATATTTTTTGTACAACTCCAAGTTAAAAAAAAAAGTTGGATTAAGTGCCTCTGAGGCCTTTTCTTCCCAGCTATCAGTTCTCAAGACACACTACTGGAATATTTATCTATGCCTACAGCTATGTGCTAGAGAACCAGATTTAAAAGTTTAAAATACACCTACAGTATGTTTTACTTAAAGGTTGTGACAGTCCTCAGCTATTGTGTTGTGAAATGTAAAAATAGTCACAGATTCTTTTCTTGTTTTCCAGAAATAAAAAAACACATCTAGGAGAGTATGCAAAAACAAGGCAAAATGAAGTTTCATAGCACTTAATGAGGGTTAATATAAGTCAATAACTAATATTGAGGTTCGTAAAAAGGGCTGGATGAGCAGTTACATGTACAAGCAAATGGTCAGGTAACTCCAATGGTATCAGACGTCGTTTCTGTAACCAACACTTCCTCCACCCTTAAAACCAGTCGATATACATTCAAAATAGGCTGACATTGATATACTTACTAGGTGTAAAAATAGTGCACTATTTTTTCTGCCACAAAGCAAAACTGCATCCTAAGAGCTGGTAAACCTTCTTTTTTCCTTAAATAGAGAATGGGCAAAAAACTTGGAAAAAGAAATTTAAATTAAGGCAATTAGACAGGTAAAACAGGACTTCCCATGATGATGTAGCTGAAACTAGTATATACTTCAGACTTGTACTAGCTGCTGAACACTGACATGCAGCTTCTGATAGACGTATATGAATGATATAAACTTCAACATTATGGCTTTATACAAGTGCATAGTTGCAACTGCAATAAGTAACGGTATCTGATTAATAAGCATAAAAAAATAAAGTGGAAAGATTTTTAAAACCCTCTTGCAGTATTACAGTACAATATATATACACAGTATAATGGTCACTTCTTACAGATGCAGTCTATATCACTGTGGTGGATCTTCCTCCTGTTCTTCTTGCAGGCATGCTGGTGGCATCTTTACGAAAGCTGAAAAGTCAGTTTCTTCCATTTTAATATTCATTCCTCTTGATCCTTTTATGAAATGTAGTGTATGTGTCTTGCCAAGATAGCTTTTGTGGAACAGAGTTTAAAAGGTTACCTAACATATCCTTTTACTATTTACCAACCATTCCTCTTGATCAGTCACTCAGGGGAATACAGGAAAACCCTCAGAGATTAGTAATTTATATTGCAGCAAAAATGTAAACCTCTGATATATATAGCACAATCTCTCAGGAAAATATATATATATTTTTAATATATTTTGGGATATGTTTCAGTCTTGCTGTAACAGGAAGAAAATTATCACCTTGAATTGTGTCTGCATTCACAGAAAGCAGTTAGCTGAAAAAGAAACAGGAATTCTGGTCAGTAAATGCAGTGAATGTAAATCTGACACAAATATACTTCCTCAAAGTCTTCATTTAAGATGGGCTTATCAGCATACTTGGGGGAAACATTCCTCTGCATTCAACACCTCATAGCAGCCTTCCAGTATCTGAAGGGGGCCTATAGGGATGCTGGGGAGGGGCTCTTCATTAGGGACTGTAGTGACAGGACAAGGGGTAATGGGTTCAAACTTAAACAGGAGAGGTTTAGATTGGATATAAGGAAGAAATTCTTTCCTGTGAGGGTGGTGAGGCGCTGGAATGGGTTGGCCAGGGAAGTTGTGAGTGCTCCATCCCTGGCAGTGTTCAAGGCCAGGTTGGACAAAGCCTTGGGTGACATGGTGTAGTGTGAGGTGTCCCTGCCTATGGCAGGGGGATTGGAACTAGATGATCTTAAGGTCCTTTCCAACCCTAACTATTCTATGATTCTATTACTTAAGTATAGTACATCCTTATGTATTATGATCCCAAATTGATTAAACCCTCTTGTAATATATGAGGGTAAAGTGCAATATGCACAGTGTAATAGTTATTTCTAAAAGATTAGTAATCTGTAGGCTTTTAATACATAACGATGCAGTATATTTAATTAACATAATGCTCATTACTGTAAACACTAAGCAAGTTAAATCAAGAGCTGGTATCTCATATAACCGAATAGACAACTGATGTGCAATGCTACAGCTGCTGTCATCGCCCATTCTTTTATGAGGCTGAGTCACACCTTACTTAATTCTCAGGAATTTAACATTTGTTTTTTTTTCCTGTATAAACATACCACTGCATCAACATGTAAAATGATTAAACACTGAAAACTATAAAATACTTATCATAGAGAAGTTTTGTTATCTCTATTTCCAATACATTCACACTGCATATTTAAGTAAGCCACAGGACAAATCGGATCAATGAAATGGCCATATCTTTTCTAAAGCACTCAAGGAAACCACATCACAGAAGCTGCAAATCCCATTTGTTCACGTAAATTTTCAAATGCATGGTTAGGTACCCAAAAAGCACAGCACTGCAAAGAAAAGCCAAGTCAAACTCACTTCAGAACACAGGGAGAAAGGCAAAATGCAGAACCCTCTTGATTTCATGTCTGCTAGCCATAGACCAGGCAGTGTATGTTAAAAGCTTAAGGATGAAAAGTATTTGCAAATACCAATACTATTTCAGCTACATATCCAACTGCTACAGTCTCCCTTTTAGCCTTCAAAAATTATCTGCAGAGGTCAGCAGTATTGGTACCACTGGTGAGCAACTACTCTGACAACAGCAGACTTAGGTTTTTTCTTCAGGCAGGCAGACATGAATTTTGAAAAAACCTAATATTAGAAAGATAAAAACACAGTAAAGTTTTAATAAAAATGGTTTCTTTAAAGGTTCATCATCATCATGAACACAATCTCATTTTTACTGTTTAAAATATTAAAATGAGATCTTGTGTTTTCTCTGCTTTGAGAAACAAAGCCCAATACAGCATGCTGTAGTCAAAGGCAAACAAATCCATTCCTCTCTGTTTAGATTTACCCCTTATACTTCTTCAGAAATCAAACACATCGTCATCATCATCACCATCAATATCATCAACATCATCAAATGACCAATCCCAGTCCTTAAATGCCAGATCAAGTAATCTGCAACAGGAGGGTTTGATGTTTAATGTGGGTCACACTTCTGTAAAAGACTTCAAAATTCCATTTGTTATCACTAAACCTTTTTAAGTAAAAGACTTAAGGTAGGTGGGTTCCTTCCTTCACCTATCGTGGACTATGAAGAGTCAGTCGGTGTTCATGTAAGCCAGGAATGTTGTATTAATTGGGAATTTATCTCACAAATCATTTAATTCTATAGAACACTTACCATATTGGGTTTAGTCCCTCAAAATTTCAATACCAATGTTATAAAGAGACCAAGATTTAAATTTACATTTCATAAGATTAACTGCCTTCTAGTTTGCTGCTGTTCTTGTTGACTGAGGTGCGGTTTTATGCTCTCCTTTTCCAGACAGTAACAAGAAGCTAAAATTTTTTCCTAAAACCCCAAGTAATTTTGACTGCTGAACAGAACATCAAATAAACCAGCATCATCTGAATTTACAAAGAGATACAGTAGGATTTTATTGTATCCCAAATTCAGTGGGATTACCCTATAAAAACATAGCTCACTATTTAAAGCTAAGCAATGCCAAAACCAGACAATGTATCAACTAGTTTTCTAGGCATCACTGCCTGCGCTCCTTCTATGGTCACTCTAGAACAAAGCAAGCCAGCAAGTCAAACCTTGTCAGTAAATGAGTCATTTTACTTATTATAGGCATTTATTTTGGGAGAGGATGAATCAGTGTCTAGAAGCATTCATCTCCTTCTGTTGTTATGAAGTTAGACAAGTACATTAAGTACAAACTTCTCAATTGCTACAGCTACAAGAAAGGAAACTTGGTTGAATCATTCCTCCAGTGAGCTCAATGGGTTTTAAATCAAGATTATATGTCAGCTATAGGAGGCAGAGATAGAAACCTTACCCTAACAGAGCACAGAGCATTCAGTGTGTTTAACTGCAATGTAGTACGATGTTAATAATAATCAGATGCTTTAAACAAAATGGATTTGGGGGGTTTTCAGGTTTTAAAGTTTTTACACTTTTAAATGTGCTATATTCCCCAATAGGCATTACAATGTATTAAAGTTCATTTTTGTTTATTTTTTTTAAATTTGCATTCACCTTTTGGCACAATTCAACTGAATGGATAACCAGGGTATGGATAACCCTAATGTCCTCTGTTTCTGACACTTGTTTGCCCTTCCTTAAATCATCATGAAGAACAACAGCCATGAAAACCTTGGAGAAACAATCACTGTGTGAAATTCCTAGCAGGGACAGCACTTGTAGGATGATGCAGGATGCAAGGGACTTCTAGAGGCCTCTAGCCCAACCTCCTTTCCCAACCTCCAGCTCAAAGCAGGGTCGGCCACAAGGCCAGACCAGACTACCCAAAACTTTGTCCTGTCAGGTCTTGAAAGCCTCCAGAGATAGAGCCCATCCAGCCTCACCAGCTTGTCTTCCTGGGTTATGTGTTGCCTTCTCCTTTTATCCAGTTGGCATCTCTCTTGGGTTAACCAAGCCCCTCATCTCTCCCCTCCCACCATGCAGCACTGAAGAGCCCAGCTCTGTCTCCTCGATACCTTCCCTGCAGGGAGGGGGAGCAGGCTACTCTAATACCCCCTTGGAGCTGTCCTTCATCCAGGTTGAATAAGCCCAGCTCCCTTAAGCCTCTGCTCTGACCATCCTGGTGACCTCTGCTGGACCTTCCCAGTTTGTCAATTGCTGGCTGAACTTGGGGGCCCAAACACAGAAGCAGTATCTTACTGCAGACTATGGAGTGAAAAGAAAGCGATAATCTCTTCCCTCAGTCAGCTGGCTGCGCTCCTCTTGGCGCAGTCCCAGAGCCTTCCTTGCCGCCAGGGCCCACTGCTGGCTCACCTCCAGCTCCTGCCCAGCGACTCAGTCCCCAGATTTAACTGGTAACTACATCTTCATTCCTAATGAAGTTTGTAACAGAAAATTATTATTCCATACAGTAAGTCCTTGTACAAAAGCCCCATGGTAGCACCAGTCAGATATAAATTGGCCATAGCAATTACAGTAATACAAGGATGTGGTTTCTAATTAGAAGTGTTGAAATCCATACAAATTTCCACTGGCTGGACCAACCTGCATTATTAAGATTACAGGTGACCTGACCTCACAGAACTACACTTTGCCATCTGTTAGATATATTTGCAAACCTCACTTGGAAAGTTTAACTGCAAAAATGAAATGGTTTACGCACAAAAATATTCATCCTCCTCCTTTTCTACCATTACAAAATACATACTAAAAAAAACCCATTCAGGACCGATTTGTAGTGGAGGAGGACCACAACTAAAAAGAATGGTGAAGGTAAATACTGTTTTATGACAGCCTTGCGTAAAAAAGGTCATGAAGATTGAAAGAACAGTGTTAGAAGGAGAAAGATCATTTTCAGGACATCTAAAATTAGCTGTGGAAAAAGAATCAGAATTTATAATGTACCCTTTCTATGTCAACCTGTCCACTTTCTACTTGTTCCCAAGCTATCATGTATGTTTCCTTGATTCATGGTTCAATCCTATCATAGATATTCTGCTTAGCTTTGCACAAAAAACCTCTTCAATTGGTCCATGAAGAGTAGCGATTAAAACATTTTTTACCTTCATAGTTACAATAATATCTAAGCATTTAAAATCCAAATTATGAGATCTGACTTTCTTCTAAATATGTATAGTAAATCACCAAAAATTAGACTATATGGAAGTTAGGAGGAAAGTGAAGGAGTCTGAGTCATTTCACTATGCATTTCCATACATTAAAATACCAGCATCATTTTAAGATCTAACTCTTCATGGCATAAGGCACAACAGCAGTATTCCAGTAAGAGCACGCTGCCCCTGTGTTCTCCACTGGAACCCTGGTGACTCACCCAACCCAGCCAGTGTAGGTACTGGTGGCAGTCTAGTCACAGGAGCAAGGCAGCAAAACTGCCTAGCCACTGTCTAACTACTTCACTGGAGAGAAATGTTAAGCCTTTGCTGGAATGCCCATTGCTGCTGGAATACTGCAAACAAAAGAAGTCAGACCAAACTTTTCACAGGCTGTCAACAACTGGGGACTGATATAACCAAGTATCAGCAAGTGCTCTGGTTGGTGAAAGAAGGAAATGGAAAAAAAAACCCAGAAATTCTGGTGTGCAATCACATGAGCACTACCTGAATAATGCTATCACTTCCACAATACACTATAGGGTTTTGCCCCTTAAAACTGATCCAGTAATAGATTTCTAGGGTTTGTACGGACATTTTTTCCCCCCAGATCAGAGGAACCTGATAAGACTATTCTTTTGGGAATGATGACACATCAGCATAAGTCCTAGGCTGAATAAGGGATTGAAACCAACTGTCAACCCTTTGGTGAGTGCTCCAGCTACTTCACAAATGATAATTCCCCCCCGCCCCCTGTCCAATCTTCCTGCTCTCTTTCAAGAAGCACAAGTGATGCTCAAATGACTTCCACTGCAGCAATGGGCTCCACACTGTACATCCGGTGTGGGCAGAGACACAAAAGTGAGATTCATCTGAACTAGATTTTCACTGCAGACATCCAGAAACATGCTGCATGCTCCTTTTTTACACTAGGAGGATGGGAAACCTAAAACCAACTCTTCCTAAACATGAACTGTAAATGGAGTCAGATGCAGAGATATACAGATTTGGTCAGATGAAACACATGTTAACAGACATATCCGCAATGAGGTGTCTAACCTAAGAGCAGGGCAGGAATTCAAACACATGCCTCCAAATCAAGCAATAAGAAACAAAAGACATGTGGTCTTTGCTGCATGCAAGGCTGTCTAGATTGCTTTTTTGAAGGCACTCAATTCTCTCCAAGGTTCGTTAGAGCCACAAACACCTAACTTTACTGCTCAACTTCCAATCAGGTACAGCAATGGCCAACTCGAATACTGTCAAACCTGATTTTCTTTTTGATTTTATTTTCTTAACCTTCATGCCCCTCTCCCTGACTCTTTGCCTAGATAAACCCCATTTTCCCTGCCAGTTCACAAGAATTATTAAGCCAGAGACTTGTAGGATGCTACAAGTTCTGCCTATTACATGTAGGAACAATAGAATACATTATCAGTATGGAAGGGTTAACTAAGAGGTAATGCAAAGTCCTTTAAACAAGGGAACATAGTGCTCTTCTAACTTAACTGAGGTTTATAGAAGATGACATGCTAGATCACATAAGTCAATAGTCCACAGCATTTGTGGTCAATTATCCTTATCAACAGACATTAATTGTAGCCAGATGTTTAAACCAATAAATGAAATAGCAGCTCTTGTGTCACCTTGGTTTGTTTGGAGGAAGCTGTCGACTTGGCCGTCTGATGGACTGGTTTGGCTGTACCTTCATGGAAGTTCTGGGAGAAGATCGAGCAAAGGGGTCTGGTGCTGGAGGCTTCTTAGGTATTTTTTTCACCAGTCGGCTCACCCATTTTTGTTGTTCTTCTGTAGAATTAGCTAACAGTAGTAGATTCTTTGCCGTTGAAATATCATAGTACACTGTAGTAAGAATTTTTAAAATAAAAATATTGTGATTATTCTAAACATGTCCCAGCATCAAAAATTAGTTGGCAGATTACTGTCCTCTCACAGCCAACACAATGAGAATCAAGCAGAGAAATTAAAAGCTAAACGATTTTGCCAAACCATAAGTTTCCCAGCTGCTGACAGTGCCCCCCTCACATTTTGGGGCTAACAACTTCATACTATGGAAGATACACACTTACATGGAAGAGAACAGGGAAAGGTAACACAAAGAGATGTGCCCAAGAAAACAAGTAATGAGAGTCACAGTAAACTTCATTGAATGTCATCTATTTCATAACATGCACTAACACTATTGTTTCACACAGCAATGCAGCACAACCCGCATTGTAAGCAGTCTTTTATCTATCACGCTTTACTGCACAAGGCTGACAACACAACAGGAATGTATGTACACTGGCCACATGCCATTAACTCACAGCATGTAGACAACCTTAGAAAGGTTCTGATGGCTACATACAAAAAAAAACCCTACCTCTTTATGTTTAGTTGGTGTCATTACTAGAATCCTCCCATCTATTAGAACATCTTATGACTCCAGCAACTACGTGTGTATTCAAGCACTTGCTACTTACCTTTGCAAGGTGCTATAATCTCTTCTTTTTTATCCATGTGATCTTTGTGACATTTGATATGGCAACGGCGACATTCTAGAGCAGGAGGAGGTTTAAACATATGCCACAGTGGCTTCATACAAGCTTCACAATTGGTTGGAAAGTGATAAAGAGTAGGTATAAACTCATGTCCTTTGTGACAAATGTAATTTGACTTCTCTCCCATGGGCTCCACAGGAAATTCCTGTTCTTTTTTGCTCTCTCCTTCATTAGCATATAGAATCTAAAATCAAAGCAAAATAATCTCAGTATTGCTAGATGATAAATGTAAATTCATAGTCATTATCTAAGTATAAATACTGAAGAATTCCATCAGAATCTTTTTGTTTCCAGTAATTTTTAGTAAATACTTAATTAGACAAAGGTCTGAAAATATTTTTTACAATGTGTGAGATTTATGTTTCTAACACAGTAAAAAACCAATTTAAATACCTGGAATATCCTAGGAATTTCCTTGGAATCTGCTCTGTACACATCAGTCTGAGTGACTGGTCGGACATGGAAGAGTTTGCTACAGGAAATTATTTCAATAGGACAAAAATCGTTACCAAAGTAAGAAATTTAAATTGTCAGATTAAGTTAGGGTACCACATTAAGACTTAGAGCCAATACAGATTTGTCACGTCAAATTTCTAATCACTTGATTGAAGCCTTATCTTTCAATCCTACACATGAGCTTCCCAAACCCCTAAATAAAAAGAAGTCACAAGTATCCAGCTATATTCTTCAGATTAAAAAAACTAAGTAAAAAGCACTGAAAACCCAGCATCATATGACTGTTAATGCTTGCTGGTAGCTTTCTAACAATACTCCTCCCATGCTCCAACCTCTCCACATTTTTCACTTAGTAAGAAAATACATCAATTAACTACACAACCCACCTGTAAGGACATGTTGTACGTGAGAATGCTTAAATACTGAGAATTATAGCCTCTCTGCTACAGTTTTCTTCATGTTTTTTGCTACATGTTAGTGAGGTACACCTAGCTGAGCTTGTGGAAGCAGTTCAGTTACATGAAAGCTCAGTGGAGCACCCTGTATCAGACTCAGCACCCCACTTCTGCTGCACCACTACTTACAGCAAGCACAGTTCATCACAATGGATCCTGAGGTCCCAGCTCTGCAGTTCAGAGTACACAAGTACACCCCAGCTGACACTGTGCTCCCAGGCTGCACCTCAAAAGGCCTTTTGCCAGTCTTTCAGACAAAGTTCACCTACAAATCAGAAGGAATCTCATACGGTAATACTTACTCTATATCTAATACCATATAAGGATTAGATTGTTCCTTATCTTGTTCACTGTCATAGAACAAGATCTTCTTACTGCTTACAATTACATACTGTTAGGAAACAGAAAAGGGGGAAAAACACATTTTAATCCAGCTCATCACAGATGCCAAAGATGTCACAGTAATTACCACAGCTGTCACAGCAATATTTTTCTACAGCTTTACTAAATAGTAGCTAAATAGACAACAGAACTGTATGCTAAGGCTATATTTGCCAATAAATTAATTGCAAAACAAACAAAATCCTGATTACCTGATAAATCAATTTATGATATCAGATTAACTGGTATTTAAACAGATTTAAGTATCTATGAAGAGATAAAAAAATTACGTCTGGAACACAGTAAGATAAAAGCTTCTCATTTCTATTTGATTGCTTTAATTTTTAATTGGACTGATAGCGAGAGGAATTGTTATGGTGCCTATTTTACATGTTTAGTTCATAATTCATAACTAATAGGGATCATCTTCACAAGGATCACTGTTACATTTAGCAGCATTGCTAGTAAGTTTCATAAGAAAGCTAGTTACCTATAAGCTCCCCTATTTCCTCAGTTCTGTCCCAGATTAACAGTTTGACTGAGAAGCACATGAACTGGTACGAAAATATTTATGTTATTCTCTGAGCAAAGAACCATCAAAGAGATTACTAAAAAGCAGTAGATGAATGAAGACGGCACAAGGCAGACAAGTAGTTGCTAATTTTGTTTCCTAAATAAAGGATCTGTCATGGGCATTTGCTTCCAGACTCTGCTGAATTCCAGCTATGTAATACTGCTGGGAGTGCTGGTGCCCAAATGTACAAACATTTGTAGATCATGAATGCCTGTTCTCATGTCTGACTGGATAAAGAAGCATTTTAACCTATTACAATTGTCTTAACATGCTCCTCCCCAGAGGTAGCTATATTGGCTAACATATTTTTAGTTATATTTAAGCAATGAGAGAATATGTATCAAAGAAAGATTAATGTGTTGAAAGCCTGCAGTATGTTTGAATCCAGACAACACATGAGACAAGATCACAGATCTGGTTTTCTTACCTTTTTAACCCATCCAAATTTTTTAGTGTTATTTCTAACTGGCAGTGATAGCCAACCTTCCAATCTTGATTCTGAAAGAAGTATATATTGAAGAACATAAATATTCACACAACATTATTTTTGAGACTACTGGGCATTTAAAATAGCTATTGAAGATCAATAAGAGAGCAACAAAGCAAACACGAGAACATGAACTATTTAAAACAACAAACTCTTACAAAGTTTATCACAATAACTGTTCTGGAACAAGTTAAATCAAGTATTCCTGAATACAACCAATAAGCAATGATGCAATCACAAAAAAGTAGTAGGCACGAGGAAGAAGGAGAAGAGCAAACTTGCAATTGCAGCATACACATTCCATTTAGTGTTTTTTTCAAGACTTAAAATGCTTATGTCTATCAAACTTTGTGTTTTAAAAGAGCATCTGAAGATATTAGTACAGACCACACAACATCCAGTTCAAGACAAAAAAGGGCAAACTACCACAACAAATAATTTATATCCTCTATACGCCAGGTAAAATTTCATGAGTTTACTATTCTAATTCTTATCTTTTAGTCTGTAATTTTTTTTTTCTAATTCTCCTAGTCTATCTGATCCAAAATAAGTCATCTTTGGCAAATCCTTAGGCATTGCCTAAGTTCGACTGCCCTTTCACACACTTGCAGTATTTTATATCACTCTGGCACATTCGTCACATTGCATTTATCAACAGTATTAACAACTCAGCTGTTGTCTGTCATACACATTTCAGTGGTAATCAAAAGCTCACCGGGATCTCACTTTCCTAGTGCTTGGTAATACACAGTATTGCATAGCCTTGGGCCCTATTTTTAGAGCTGCACCTAATACAGGCATTTCTTTTCTCTATGTTTTATTAAGAGGAACTACTCATTTACAGTAATATTTTTCTAATGAGTTTCCCACCCTAGCAGATAACCTCTACTGCTGCTGAGGAACCTCCAAGTCAAAAAATTCTGAATCCTTAAGTACCAACAAACACAAAACCATGTAAGGAGCATAAACATGCTCCAGAATCGCAAAAGCCATTTTCTTTCTCATCAGAGGGCATTTGCAGGCTCCTGCCCATGTTTAACAGAGTGTAACAGATAGTTATTAGATATTCACAGAATCCTTATTTTGTCTAATGAGACTTGAAGAAGTTATTTATTCAGATATGCACTATCTTCAAAGTTTATTCCCCTGTAAGTATTTGATGTTGGAGACACACTTTAATATACATATCAAGTTACCATAAATGAAGTAGTTCTATAATGTGTACTTTGCCTCACACCTGCCACTTTAAATTGTAGCAAGCATAATGCTGATGCAAAAAAATCCTCCGCCCCCATCCAAGAAGCATGTATAATTTGTTAATGGTGTGAAAAACAAATACATTAATAGTTTCCCTATCTTTCTCTGTAATCTCTAATCCTGTGGTATGAATTGAACAAAATAAGTTTCTGATTACACTTCTTCATTCCTGGTGTCCATTCTATACTAATGGATAGGAGAAATGCAGAATATCCCCAAATTTTTACAGTACGTACTTATAAGCACTAGGTGGGAAAAAAATGCAACAAAACACAACCATCATATCTCAAAGCTGTTGCAATTGTATCAGCAAAAAGTCCTTAGATATGATTTTTTCTTAGAACAAACCCATGCAGATACCACAACAGCAGCTAACAACTCAAAACTTATGTATGTACTTAATGCTTCTTTTATTAGAAGCCTCACAGCAAAAACCAGAGAATACAGAAAACAGAGGAAATGCATTACTCTTTACTCTAGACTGATGAAGCAATGGCAATATCCCAAAACAAGTTTTGCCATTGGTGGGAAGGTATTCAAGACTTTAAAGGAACCTCAAGTGAAATACAGAAATGTGAATGTAATTAAAACACCCACACCTCTGAAACTGAACAATACTTTTGTTTAGCGTTAACATGGTACATGCTCTGTTTTACCAGAGCTGTATCACTTCATTACATGCTTTATGTACGAGAGTAAACTCTGCTTGCCTTTCCACCATGCAAGAATCAAAAATAAAACACAAAGCATAACAACATAATGCTCAGAATGCTGAATTTCTAAGATTAATGGCGAGGAGTCTTAACACAAGGATTTGACTTTCTGGTATCCGGTATCTTACAGGGTCATACAGACATTGGCAGATACTGGATAGAGGCTACCTTGAAAACAAGTCTGTAAGACTTATTTACTCAATGCTTTCATAAAAATGGTGGGTTTATAAATGGGAGCAAGTAACATTTAGAGAAAACACGCCAACCATTTGCTCATGCAAACTTTTTCATGTCATTGATGGCAGTGTTTACTGCCACTGCAGCATGTTTACTGCCAGATTTGATGTGTTGGGTTTCTTGTTTAAATAATGTATTAATAGTGTTAGTTTTGAAGCAGAGAAAAGTACACAGTAAGAACAAAACCAAACAGTTCTCAGGGATGTCACCTGTGCTATCAACTTCTGTAGGGCTGTGGGAACAAGACAAAGGTTCTTCCTCTGAGTCAGAATCAGTATCAGAATCGAGAAGCATGCGAGAACTGGAAGGCTTAGTGGCAATACTGACAGAGGTAGAAGAGTGCTGGTAGGTAAAGGACATGGATTCCATAGTGTGGGACTGAGTGATATGGACTAAACATAAAGGATAAAGGAGGAAAAAGGTAGAAAAGAAGTCAAAATAGAATCTCGAAGAAGAGAGTATTAGTTTTACATTTCATCACGTAACACAGTAATTGCAAAGTAACCATCACAATAATGTAGAAAAATATTACTCAGTTTTAATAGGTAAAATAGACATTTTAAAAGAAATTTATTTAAATAAATGTAAGACGAAGTATGATTACAGACAGATTTAGTATGTGGACAGTGATCACCATCAAATCGTTGGTAAGATGGTAGAGACACATAAAGATGAAAAGCCACAGAATCATCAGAGCATTAATTCAGCTTCTATGGTAAAACACTGATATAAAACCAATTAATGCAGAAATATCAATGAAAGTGACATACCAGGGAACCCATCATCTGCCTCAGCATCTCCAGGCCCACTGCCTATGCTGCTGTTGTCTAGACCAATGTGCAGTGACTGCAGCTGCGAACGAAGCTGTTCAATGTCACTGTCTTTACTGTCCAGAGTCATCTGGAGTTCAATCCGTATCTGACTCTCTTCTGCTATTTGCTGTAACCAAACAGATCACAAGATTTCCTATTATCATAATACTCAGTTACTCAGAGAAAATGTAAGTAGAAAATTACAGAGACTATGCAGCCAATACAAATATAGATACTGTGTATTCCTTTTGATCATGGGAAATTCAGGAATAGAGAGGCTGCATACACTACTTTAACGACTGTATCAATTCAATGAGAATTACAGAAAATGTCTGTTTGTATTTGCCAAAGGATCTTACTGCCTGCATTTCATTGATTTCCTTCTGGTATTTGATCATCATTTGGGTTAACTTTTCTCGTTCAGACTTCAGTTCCATATGCAGTTTCCTGTTTTCCTTTTCCTTCCGCCGTACATCAGTGTCAGCTCCACGTTTGACTGGACCCTTCCGATTCATGATCTCAGCCAGTTTATTCACAGCCTTCCCATGGTAAAGAAAAAAATGACAAAACCCACACTAATAAATACAGAGTTACATCATGAAGAAAGTCTTTTCTCCTGTCCTTGAACAGATACTTTAACTGTAAACCACAACCTCTGTAATCCTGTACTACAAAGTTGCTTTAATTCAATGTATTAGTCAAAATTGATAAGAAAGTAATGATGATGTCTTCACTTTGAGCAAGCATTAGCTATGAACACTTCTATTCATTTAAGTAATCTGTTCCATTTTCATTAGTTAACTCCAAAATATATCTCTGGATTAAAATGTCACTTGTTCTAAAAGACAATCCCAATTAAAATTGGAAATCTACTGGTTTATGTAACATATAGAGGAATATAAATCAAGATGGAAAAAAGTAAAATAGGAGTTCATCTGACTGAAATTATGATTTTTGCAGGTGGACTGCATCTAGAGTAGGAGGTCCCATGGTAACTCACGAGGATGCAGTTTCCCTACACTGAAAGTCTACTTAGTACAAGAAAAAAAACAAACAATCAATATATTTTGTTTCAGAGTGAAATAAAAAAGAATAAAGCATTAGCAGTACATATAGTTTACCTTGGAAAGATCTCTAATGGAAGTTATTCAATTCATAAGCACTAGCTCTTTGTTCATTTAGATAATTGCTTACCTGGGTTTTCAATGTTCTTTCATTCAACAACTGTTTCTCAAATTGTGCTTTAATGTTTCCTACATTCGCTTCTTCTTCTTTTAGCTTTGCAATTTCTGCAGCAAGGTAATAAAAAATAAATCTGTGAAAGCTCATTACGAAAGAAGATAATAGTATTAAAAACCAAAACTGGTTTCAAATTAAGTTACATTTCAGAGAATACATACGTTCTTGTCCTTCCTTCAGTTTATTGTTCAATTCTTCTTTCTCATTAGCAAGATTAGCCACATCACTAGTTAGTGTCCTATTTGCTTCCTCCAACTACAAAACAAGCACACAGAACCATGTAACAAAACTCATTTGGCATACAAAAGCATTACAGTACAGAAGGAAATGCTTTAGAGTGAAACCAGGATAACAGGACTACCTGCAAGAGGGGTAGGAGCACAGAAGAACAACTGATCAGAGAGCTCAGTGCAAGAAACAGCATAAAAGATTTTTTTCTTTCTTTCATAGAAAATAAATATTTTTAAAATGTCAGATTTACTTCCTTATCACTTACCTTTAAGTACGGTAAATAGCAATGGATAACTCAAACTGCAAATAAACTGCAAACTCATGTAAGCCTCTACCAAATCTAGAATTGATATAACTCACAGAGGCTATGGTGGCATCTTTCTCAGCGAGTTCCTGTTTATGCCTGGCCATCATCTCTTTAATCTCCAGCTCTTTCATAATCTTCTCTTTTTCCAAATCAGAGTACTGTTCTTCAGCAATGGAACGTGCAAGTTGCTCTGAACCTGCTTTTGTCAAAGTAATCTCTAGCTGAGCAGCCAAGGAGTCTCTGCAAATTATTGATATATATTATTAATTTATATGGCAGGTTATGGGGCGGGGAGGGAAGACAACAATGAAATGCTACCCTAATCTTTTACGTATTAGTAGTATAACTAGTAGAACCTACCTCTCATCTTGTAACTCCTGTATCTTTTGCTGCATTTCTTTACAAAGTTTGGTCTTCTCCTCACATTCTTCTTTAAGTTCTCGAACTTGCGTCTTATACAGAGTCTAAAAGTTAAAGTTGGAAAGAAAAGGATGTGACTTGCAAGTTCTAGCTTGAAGGGACACAAAAAATGACACAAAATGACATTGTATGCAATTCTGTAATCATACACCCAATTAGAGTGTCATTGTGCAATGCTTCCACTGACTTTTAATTAAAAGTCATGATAATTCACAAATGTTTCAGTTATTTCACTTTTTTTTTTACCTTATGTACTTGTGAATGAATATATATATATATGATACATGCTTTATATGCGTGTAAACATACTGTTAAAGGGACGTTAAATGTGAAAATCACTATTTGATAGAAATTCAGAAGTATCAGAAGCAAGGAAAACCATTATTTTTCTCTAGTATTTTAAATCTTTGTCTGATATAGGTAGATATGTTAAATTTAGACTTGAACCATAAAAATCCATGAAACAAAGATGACAGTTAAAAGAAAGGAAAAACAGACTGGAAAAGCATTTGAAATTAAAAAAAAAATAAATCAATACACAGACCTCTAAAGGAAACAAAACAAAAAATACATTGCTCTGTACGTTCAAATGACTGAATACAGGTAATCCGACAGGCAACAGCAAGTGGACTTCCTGCAGGGATTTCAAGACAGACTGTCCCTCTCTGGCCCATCCACAGCAGCTAAATGACCTCAATTCTCCCTTCCTCTCCTTTAATGTGTGCAACTTTTTCACCTACTGAAGCTTCAAAAAGTCTTCCTCCTCACTGACCTTAGCATCACAGTAAAATCTTAACTTTCCTTTAATTCTGAGACAAGCCATTTGGCCTCTACCTGCAATGTGACTGGCTGCGCATTGTTAATATAAATTAACCTCCATATGCTAGTACTGTAACAGAATAAATAGGTATGTACCACAATAAAGCAAGAACTCCCAACTGATCTTTATGACATTTGGCTGTAATGCAAAAACTCCCTTCCAAGCCTTAAATACACAAGTTTTGTCACACCATGTGATTCAGAGAACACAGCTCTTCTCTTCCATGGAGAATAGAATGGATGATGAATGCAAAAGGCTTGAAATACGCAGAAAATTATTCCCACTGTGGAAGAATGAGCTGTTTGACTCTTCCCTCCCTGTGAAACATGTTTGGGACTTCTTTACAAAGCTGAGATATTTCTTAATATGAGCTTTTTCATACTACCCAGTGATCAAGGAGTGATGACAAGGCTACAGAGAAGACTGAAGACAGACACAAGAAAAAGAATTAGCTTTATTTAGGTTAGGAATGTGAAACACCTGATGTCTGAGGACAAAGAAGAAAAGCTAACATTGAACTTAGTACATAGATTAGTATAAAAATAAAGAAGCATAAAACATACCGAGAAATACTGTTCAGCTTCCAGTTGGTCTTGAAGCTCTTTCATTTGTCCATCTGCATCCTGACGTTCCCTAGAAAGGAATAGCATACTTTAAAATAAAAGATACAAAGATATTCCAAACCAGTAAATAGAGAAGACAGCATTAACATTCTTAAGATCTTCAGTCTTTAAACCTGAGGCTTCCTCTGGGTACCAGCTCTCTTTTTCATTTGCACAGCTGAGAACACTGCACTAATAAGTTAGTTTAATACTGTTAACACAGTAATTATTACAGTGTCACATAGCTTAACCAGTCAGAGACACTGACAAAGCAAACAGACATTGAATCTTATTTCCGTGCAAAACATCACTGATCTGACATTGCTTTGGTCTCTTATTTGCTAGAGCTTAATCTGTGAAAACACGTCTGTATTTTTCAACACGCATCACTTCTGGAATCCATCTCTTATTAAAACAAGTCAGTCCTGTAACAAAGAACAGTAATGTAGCAGAAAACACTTCTGCAGTTTTTCACATTACAACAACCATCACATATTCTGCTGCATCTTGCTGAAAGAAAAGGCACAAGGAGATGTTTACCAAAAGTCATAAAGGAGTTAAGGATAAGAGTCTAACCTTGGCTTTTCATTCACAGGGATTTTCTATATATCATAGTATCACACAATGACAGAATGGTTTGGGTTGGAAGGCACCTTCAGATCATCAAGTTCCAACCCCTCTGTCATGGACAGGGACACCTTCCACTAGATCAGGCTGCTCAATAAATTAAAAAAATATTTAAAATCAGGTGCAAATATTTCTTGTAAGACCTTGAAGAACAAGTCCTATTTGAAGGTCCCACAGATGCATTTAAACATCTCTAGTACTAGATATTTCAATAGTTATGCTTCACAGCTGTGTACTAGGATTCATTTGCAACTCTAATAAGCTTTCCTGAACTAAATGCCAGAAACATCCCTTTTCACTAAACTCCTTCATCATTTAAAAAAAACCCAGTACCTAGGACTTTCTGTTAAGGAAGTGTTTCTCTGAAATCCTCACACTCTTGTGTTTAAACTTGGGGTTTTTTAAGATTTTCAGGATAACAACCATCCCTTCCAACAAATCTATACTTTGCTGAGTCACTGAGGCAAATCTCAAGTAGAGTCACTGTAATTTCCGTTAAACAACAATTATGTCTGGACTGCAGAAGAGCGTATTTTGTGCAACAGATTTTTAGAATGAATACTGCTCCCAGCTTTTGCCCCAAACCAATCACGAATCAGTAACATTACTAGAAAATGTAGAGCAACTGCGTACTTGCGGAGTTCATTATTTTGCTTTTCCAGACTTAATTTGATTTCCTGAAGATGGTTATTCTCCTGCTTTAACTGCTTCTCTGACATTTTCAAGGTGTTGACTTGCTGTGTTTGCATCTTGAGGTCATTTTGAGTGAGACAGCGCTTTTGTGTTTCTTGTTCTATTTTTAATGTCAGGTTTTTAACCTGAAAAATAAACAGAAACATGTGAATTTTACAGACCTACACAGGAAAGCAACATTTAAACAGTTTCTTTTATTGACTTCCTATACATTTTTGTACAACATGCTCACATCTTTTGATAAGTCAAAGCTGTTTCCAGAATAAAGGCATTAGCACACAATAAATAAAACAGTTTTTCCATGTCAATCTCACAGCATTTTACATTTGAGAAGAAAACCTTTTTAAGATTAGTAACACTGAAATATTTCAGAAGCATAAAACCACACTGTGCAGACTTTTTAAAGCTCCCAATACAGAGAAGGAAAAAGTTTCTGACATTTTCATTCACAAACACTCCTAAATACAGCTATAACAAGGGAAGTATTAGGATATTGAAATACTGGCTCAAGACTCTTTTTGTCAGTGTTCCTTACATCTTCGTTTAGTATATCCTTTTGCCTAAGGAGCTCGTTGATCTTCTGTTGCGATTGTTTGAGATCACAGTCCAACATGGAGCACTGCTTTTCAGCTTCTAACAGCCGATTTTCTACTTTTTGCTTTAAAACTCTCTCTTCCAGAAGTTTCTTTTCCATTTCTGTGAAGCAAGAGATTTAATATGTCATTCAGTGTAAACCAGCAGATTTTGGAGAGCAGGGGAAGAAGGACCATACTAACAGTAATCAATGCGTTTATCCTTTTAACACTGAGGAGAAATATTGCTGAAAAGTGATTAAAATTTTCACAGTAAACCCCCCCACACAGGATGCTTTTGCAAGCACTCCTGTCTGATAGCCACTTCCTGCCTTTGATTTCCAAGATAACTTCCAGTTTAACAGCAGCATATCTGAGATGGATAAAAGGGTGGATTTTTTAAACAATCCATCTAAATCTACTGAAATGTTGCTTTGACTACAATAATTTGAAGGCTGTTCAAGAAGCTGATCTTGCAAGTGATGCAGCCATTATCACTGAATCATTTTTGCTTCTTTTGAACATCTGCGTGCTCGCAGTTTTTGTGAATTCTCTCCTGTTGGAAGGACAGGATCTGTAGTTACCTTTTTAAGTAACTGCAACAAACATAATCTATTTAATTCAAAAGTAAGACCCATCTTCTGGACTTGTTTGGTAATTAACCCTTTCTCCAAGGGATTCCAACTGTCGTGAGATGCCCCACAATATGCACAGTCACTAACCCTATCTGGTCTACATATTTAAATCACTACATTGCTGACATATATTCTATTTAGGAAGACACAAAAAAGTGTGAGTACACTGATTAAGAACACTGATAAACTTGCAACAAAAATGTTTCAAGCAGTTTTAGTGATACAAATCTAAGAAAAATTAATTCAGAATGCACTAGCACAGAAAACGAATTAGTGGAATGTGAAACAGAGAATGTTTCACTCTGAGACTAAACCAGTGTGTCTTTAACCTAGCAAAGGGGCTAACAAAGGGGCTAGAACTGATTTTACCACACTAACTGTATTTAAAAGAGTAGGGGAATCAAGAGAAAAAGCCTACACTTAGGCTTTCACTAGCATGAAAAGATTATATTATCTACTCTGTACCATTTACACCTAAGTCCAACTGCAATGCAAAAACATACCTTTCATGGCTTCAGATTTTGCTTCCTCTATAGATTCATAGATCTTATTTTTGTCTGCTAATCGTGCTTTTGTGGCTTTATGCTCAGCTTCTTCTTGTTCAAGGTTCTGCTGCATAACTTTGAATTTATATGTCATATCTATTTCCATGTTGCTCTTTTCCTGTTAAAGTATATTAAAATAAAACATTAAATATATACATCAGGATAAAGACAAAAAGCTGGACCACACTTACATGCTGCTTGGATGTATGCCGAGAGTAGAAAAGAGCTCAGTCTCTAAGGAGCTGGGAACTCCTTTCTACAAATGTTTTTCTATGGATGGCAAAGTGCACAAAAAATGCACAGCATCCCCAGTTGTACCCAGCTGCAATTACAGAATTACTGCTTTAACAACCAACGTTCTGTAGTAAGAGTGGCTCAGAGACTGAGTTTATGGAAGACTTTTTTCAAGACTTTTATTTCAACAGAAAATTTGTCAAAAAAAAAAAAAAAAAAAAAAAAAAAAAAGTAGCGTTTTTTTTTT
>NDXB01012504.1:98196-113283 GCA_002631895.1 Agapornis roseicollis | reverse complement strand
TTATTTAAAAAAAAAATTTGAAAAAAAAAAAAAAAAAAAAGAAAAAAAGAAAGTAGCGAAAGCTTTTTTATTTTTGGCAATGTTGAGAATTTAAAAAAATGCCTAACAGATGAAATGTTGCACTGTTAAGCTACACACTGAAGTATGTGTTTTTATAAATTAGAAGTATAAAGTATTACGATTATAAGGGAAATGGTGTCTTTTTGCCCCTACTTTTCAAATTGCAAGAACAATTTAAAAAATTCACAGGTAAAGAATAAGAAGTGAAAAGAAGGCTTAATTTTGCATAGATTTTATTTCTGTGTCTCAAGTAATAAAAGCACAAATTCCAAGATTCCATAAGAACGTAACACCAATGTTCACTTAGGAGTGCTCTTACCTTTTCTAAATCTGTAAGCTTTTCCTGCAACTGTCTCTTCTCCATTTCCAGTTTGGCTAATGCACTCTTTCCATTTTTTACTTCTTCTTCGAGGCTAGATATTCGACCTAACAATGACCGAAACATCAATGAGTGTGAGCACCCTTTGGGGTGATTTTAAAAGTTATCAATAACATTTTATAAATGTTACTACACATTTTTCCCTTAAATGTGTGTCCAGAGTTATGTAACATTGCATAGAACAGCACACTGCGCTAGTCACAATCTGAAGCTCAGGTAACTTCACCAAACCTTATTTCTGAAACAAGAAAACAAGCTTATCTTCCTGAGATTTGCAGAAATACCTTGTAAATCATTGATAATCTCTGATCCATGACTTCGATCTCTCCGTTCTGATTCTAGAGCTGATTGAAGATTGAGAAAGTCCTTCTCCAGTTTGAGTTTTGCATTCTCTAGCAGGCAGTTCTTATCTTGTAGTTCTCTATTATTAGTTTCCAGCTGCTGGATTTGCTTCGTGCTTTCTGTCTGGTTCTTCCTTAACCTGGCTGCAGTATCAGACTCTGACCGCAGCAAAGAATTGGCTTCATCCAACTAAAAATTATAATAACATACTTCAGAAACAATTAAAATACAGTAACTACCATCAACACTACAGAATACTAGATTTTATGAGTTAATGAAATAAAAAGGAGTATATTTTATGATTACAAAATTTGAACACCAAAACATGACAAGAATGAACAGCATTTAAGCTCCACTACACATTTCAGTTCCCTTCCCTACTAACAAAAACTGTACTTCAAACAGCTAATACTTTAAAATATACATGTATAAAGTTGGCATGCCTGTCTTTGTAGTTGATTGATCTTCTCATTGGATATTTGAGAGTTCTGATTCCTCTTTTTCAAATCTTCAAGCTGGTCTTTCAAACTGTTAACTAGAACAAAAACAATTCAACATTGTTAATCACTCTCATGAAGAAGCTTCCATTTGAACTATAATTCATTTATTTTATCTCTTAAAAATCCACATCAATGCACAACCCTTCAAGCATGGTTCAACATACCTTCGTTTTCCAAATTGCGCTTCTTATCTGCTTCATGTTCTGCTTTTCGCTGGTATTCTGTATTTTTATGCTGAAGAAGAGCCTTCTCCCTTTCCAATTGTCTGACTGCAGACTCTACATTCTTCCTTGAAGTTATCTGGATACATTTAAAAAATAAACATCACTAACTGCATACAGGAGAGAGGCATTCTTTACATGACAAAAAGACAGCTCAGTTTAGTTAGTAATGGAGAAAGACACAGTCTATTTGTCTGCCAAAAACACAGCCCAGGACAACTATAGCAAGAATTTTTATAACAATTTCAAGACTGCCTGATCATTTGGAGTTGATGAATCTGGCAAACCTGCCCTAGTAGCCAATCCAGAGGCACAGAAACATACATATAATGTAAAGTCTTGACATATTCCGGGATGAATGATACATTAAATTGCACACATCCAGTACAGATATGATAAATTTGTAGCAGCACTAAGGTAGGTGCAAAGCTGGGCAAGAAATAGTGTCCTTTTACTGACACTGAACAATGCAAAGAATGGCCTTCCTCTTAGAGCAAAATTGCTCTCACCATTTCAATTCTTAGAATCTTATATGGGATATTTATATCACACTGTCCACCACATTAAGAAAACACAGTGAAAAAAGAACTCTGGAAATAGGTGTGTAGCTGTAGTGCAAAAATCGTAATGAAAATATTTAAGCAGTGACAATTTCATGTGAATATCAAGAAATCAACCAGTATTACTTATTGCTTGTGTATTTATATATGCAGGTACTAAGAAGTAATTTGCTGTTTCCTAAGGATAAAAGCCACACACAAATATTAAAGTTCTAATTGCAATAAGAAATAACTACAGACTTACCTCTTCATCTAGTTCTTTCACTATCTTCTCTAAACGAGTATTAGTAGACCTGAAGAAATTTGAAAAGTATTTTTAAACCTGCTGATTATACAGAAACCAGAATGTTTGGATCCATCTCATTAATTTTACGTAAGATACTCTATTTTCAGCAATCACATGAAACTTCAAGGACTAGGGAAATCATTCAAACAATAGAAAGATTCTTATGGAGCATTAAGGCCAAAAAAAAGAGAACAGAACAGTAGTCACAGGAGTAGCAAGAATTATCCAACCATTTACAGTGAGGTCTGCTTGCAGTATCAGGAATCCCCAGATGGATTAAAATGCTTTCAAGCATTCAAAAACAAAAGGTGTAATAAAAACTCTTGCTAAACACACCAAACACATCAAAACAGTCTCACCTGTACTTCTGTTCTAGTTCATCTTTGGCTTGTAATTCATTACTGAGTTGTTCTTCCAGCTTGCTTAGCTTTTTCTGAAACTGTGCAAAACACCAAAAAAGCATGGCCCACATATAAAAATGTTATCACATAAAACAAGTACAACTCAAACAGCAAGAAAATGGGAATGTGAGGAAAATTCAATCTTATATCTTTACAAGGTACTAATCCTCATGTTTTTAAAGATACAGATCCATAGCAACAAAATGTGATGCATGTTGCATTAAATCTAACCATCACAGAATTATGTGTCACAGATTGCCAGTCATAAAATTTCCACTGCAAAGAACATTGTTACTGGCCCTTTGCCGTACTCTTTCTCTGTAGAAAGAGACTTTGCACTGCAGCAGAATTCTAGGGATAGTCTTTTCTAAATGAAATTATAAAATAAGAAGTGGGGCTCATGACCAAATTGGACAATATTCGGCAACTATTATTAAACATGTTCAATGACCTCGCATAAGGAACAATTTCTTACTGTAATACATACAGAAGTGAACAAACACTTTTCAGGCTTAGGAATGCTTTGGTTTGCTTATTAAAATATTAAAAAAAAATCTGAATCAAGTACCCAGATATTTATGAAATAAGTTATAAATAATTCATTTTGGGTTTGTCTCATGTCTTCAGCTTTCAAGTGCATTTATTTTCCTCCATTCCCTCTCCTCCCCTAACACCAAGTATGAAATGTAAAAATGTGTTTTTCTAACATTGGTAGAAAATTGTTACAATTAGAAGAGTCCCAGAACAGGGACACTGAAAGGGACATCAAAACCAGAAATTCATCGGTTTAGAAAATGAGTGAGAAAAACTGACAGAAGGTAAATGCCAAATTTTCTAAAAAAAAAAATCATTTTCTATCATAACATAAAGCAAGTATCACAGATGTCACACTATGTGTTTCTAACAGCAACTCTAAAACTATTCATCTGTTCAGCAATGCCTAAAACTATTCTTGTATTCAGTAATGACAGGAAGAAATGGAGTCTAGTAAACATTTGCATTTAAATTTATGCTGGTCAATACATTAATTTCCTTTATTTTTCCCTTATTTTTTAAACTTTGAAAAGTAGTTTTCATTTTAAGAAATGTTAACAATATACTATCTACATTTTAATAATACAGAAGTTTAAGTAACGTAATGACATAAGTCCATGAAAATTCCTTAGCATTCTCCTGTTATCAGCAAATTTAAATTCAATTATCAATCTTCGAAACCCGGATAAACATGCTCCATACACTTACTTCAACTGAGAGCATGATTTAAATATTTCTTTGTCACTGCAGGTGATGATTTACTTTTCCTTACTCTGAACAAATCAGTTATGAATCACTCAGGCAAGTGTGCAGCCAAAATTCACAATGTTCTCAAGAGTGATGCTGTTTGTGGCGAACAAAGCCTTACATGTCTGTTTTCCAAACATATCCGAGATGCCAAAAGAATGTGAGAAAAAAATCTGTATTCATACACCTTTATACTATAGTACCTTAATACTTGAATATAACTGTTTCAAAATACAACTAGTGAATAGACATTTAAGCTATTTCACATGCACATAAATTATGTAGGGACTTCTTATTCCATTCAAAATTCAAATAGTATATTTACCTCCTTGCTGTCCTGTAAATAGAAAATATCATTTTTATTGAGAATCACTAAAAGACAAACACAACCCCCACAGAAAAAAAAAAAAAATTCTTGGAAAATGTATTTTAGATTTCATTTTTTCTTAATAGCCTTAACAAACATCATACCATCAATACGTACAAAAAAAGGCACTAACCTCATTTTTACTTGATTGCACAGATTCATTTTCTCTGCAAGACTGAGAAGAGTCACTTAGCAACCTGTCAAAAACAAAAACAAATCCCTCCAGCTCTTGTTCAAGTTTTGAACAACTCTGGAAGCCTTGCCAATCAACTCATTTTAATCAGTTCTCTCAAGTCTTAATTTGTCCAATGCTGTTCTCAGAAAGAAGCTTGTTTTATCTCAGTGTGAGTGCATCTTTCTGATTTGAATCTTTTCTTAAGTGAAATGTAACATATGTTTTCAAATCTATAGCATAATTTTTTAATTAAGACAGCTATTTCTTAACTATTCAAGTGGAGTCCTAGCAAGGTATTATCTCATGTAAACCTTTCACTAAAACTACTAATAAAACCCCATTTTTGAACTAATTTACAAATCTATCAGGATCTTAATCCTAAAAAACTTTAAGAAACTATATAATTATGCGAAAAAAAAATTACTATGTTTACTCAGGTTTATAAAAATAATCAAAATAGTAGCAATTCTGCTTCAACTCTGCATTTTGTATCTTCACAACTGGACAAGAATATAATGCAATGAATAAACTATCTAGAGTGAAACAAAGAATAGAAGAAAAATCTGCAGGTCTATTTCTACAAATGCATATTAAAGTATCACATACAAATTGTCTCTATAGTAGGTAAATCCTATAAAAGGCAGCTGGTTTCCCACGAAGGCTTTGGGGATCGGAAAGGTTTCCACATCTCCCTTGTCATCCTCAATGTCATCAAAATTACTGCTATCTATATCACTGCTAAGCTCAGGAACAACAGGAGCAGCAGCTATGAAAAGGAGAGAAAAGATCAACTTCACTCAAAGATTCAGCCACTTGCTATATACAGGCATCTTTATAATGTCAAAAAGACTGTATTTTAAAGGTATCCTGAGAGTTGAGTATGTATTAACCATGCAGTTGACCTGTAAATACTACTGTGAACATCTTTTTTCTAGAGAAATCAATTTTTTGCATTGGTTGCCTAATGCACATATTATCTAAGGCACAAAATGCATTTGCTCAGGTAATCATATTTAAGAATACAATATTAAACACACTTATCATTTTAAGAAACTTTAGTAAATATATCATTTTAGAAGTTATGATCAAGCTCATAATCTCAACTGGCATACTCATTTTTCTTTATAAAGCTATCAAGTTCAAAATGCCTTAAAAGAAAAGCAGTAGAACTGACAAGACTGCAGCCAAACTACTGTCTTAACTACCAGAAGACTGAAAAATCCCTAAACCAAACCCAACAAAACACCAAAAAAACCCTCCCCCTAAAAAACCACATCAAAACATCAAAAGCCACAAAGAAATAGAACACGCTTTTTTCTTAATTAGAATTCTGAAACATACAGTTCTGTCACTCAACCCAGAAATAGGTACATTAAATGCATGATAAAAGTGAGCATAATTCCAGCAGGAAAATGTGTATTTATTAACCCTTACTGATAAGAGGTTTTATAATACAAATGATAAATATGGAAGTCTGAGCTAGATTCTGGGTAAATAGAAAATACTTAATTTATACAGCCTAAAGTTGTTTTGTTTTCATTTCTACTATTGCAAATAATGAATAAATAATGAATAAAAATAAAACTTTAAAGCTAAATTACTTACTCTCTCGAATGTTGTCCCAGTTCCACTGATCACTCTTGAAGAAAGGGTGATGCTTTATTTCTTCCACCCCATTTCTCCCCAATCTCACATCCCTAAACATAGCAGTTAAGACAAAAGTCACATTAGGAAAAACTGTACTTATTTTTTGTTATTTAAATTCAGACTTGTGCATAAGCAGCAAAGAAACTTTCAGTACAGATTGTCTGTGTTGATCACATTAATGGTTGACAAAATTTAACCAATTAACAACAAATCAAAACCCACCAACCACTGATCTGTAGTTTCTCATATAAAAAGTACTCTGTTTCTTAGCACGCACTCTCCCCACGACTGTTAAAATGTCCAGATTTGGAGTCTGCCACGTGGGGAGTAAAGCAAGAAACAGAGCACTGAAGCAAAAGCTAAGAAAGAACTAAGAACACAAACAAACCCCAAACACCCCTGAGGGGAAAAAGAACTGCAGAAGTTTCATGTCTGCCAAACCACATGACAGACCTTAAGACGCAAGTGAAGGAAGGTCTAACTCACTGCACAGAANTGAAGCAAAAGCTAAGAAAGAACTAAGAACACAAACAAACCCCAAACACCCCTGAGGGGAAAAAGAACTGCAGAAGTTTCATGTCTGCCAAACCACATGACAGACCTTAAGACGCAAGTGAAGGAAGGTCAGTTATTCAAAGCTGGCCTCAAAAATCTTAAGAATTCCATCCTCTGCCCCATAACTAACCCTAACACATCTTTTGCTGATATTTGCAGTGAAGTAAATCTTAAGTGCAACAAGAAACTTTTAGTTTGACCAGAAGAGTCTCTCTTAAAACTATCTGCAAAAACAGGACACAAAAACAATACGTGTAAAAGTACTAATAAATCATAGAGTCGATGCTAATTCCTTCTTGAAGTGCTTCACCAGTGATCATGCATACTGAAAGAAGGCATCTGTTTCAAATAAATCGCTTGAGCACTGTATTAATATAAACAGGAAGACGGACACACGTAGTGGAAGTACACCTCGCCACATTTACATTATTAAATTCTACTTCTATTTGCTCTCTACCCTTCAGCTACTAAGGGTGAAAAATGCTGTTAGAACATATCCTTCCTGAGTAACCATGACCTTGCTCAACAGAGAAAAAAAACAATCTCTCCTTGAATGCAAAAATCATTAGAGGGTAATTTTTTTCCACAATCCCTCATTCTATAAAGGCTAGCTGCTTTGCTGTAACCAAGTTCAGGTGGCCACAGGAAAGTATAAGAATGCATCATCAATCCAGAGCTAACTACGGACCTACAGTGACATTCTTTTAAATGAGAGTAATTGAAGATGAGCTCTGCTTTCTGGAATGTAAATGTTTACATGAAGAAAAAGCTTACATAGCTTAATATCAATAAATGTCTCAGCTCTACAAAGAGAGTCCTTTAGGATCTATTTACAGCCAAAACAATATAGTTGCTGGTTTCTTATACTTGCTATACCTGTCAATGCAACACAAATCAAATGAAAAAAAGTTCAAACATTCTAAGAAAGCTTAAATTCAGTATACCTACGCTTATTTTCACAAAAGTATTTGCTTTTTTTAAAGTAACACCTGCTTAAACACTGGGCACAATTTGGTCCCTGCGTTGGAGCTTACAAATCACTTTCACCTTACAAGTTTGTTATGTATTATACACTACAATTAGAAGGATTTGCCTGGCACAAACTGTGTTATTAACACAAGCTTTCAGAACTGGTCATGGAAATAAAATACAATACCTGGAAAAAACACTCCAAAAGAAAAACTAGAGAGTAGGAGACTCTGCAGAAGAGATCTGAACAGAGATTAGGAGAAGTAATGGAAGGAATTAATCTTTACAATATACATATACTATTACCATTCAAAATGAAACCAGTACCAGAGTAATATATACACTTACCTATCAGTTAAAAAGGCACAGATAAGGTTCTTTGCATGCTTAGAGATTTCCACATCATCCGGGAAATGTAATGAGTTCTTATGATCCATAATTTTACTGTATGTTCCTACTAATGAGTCTGCATAAAAAGGAGTATCACCTGAAAAGAAAAGTAAATGGATTGTAATTTTGAGTCATGTTCAAGTCATGTAAATTGAAAAAGGCAAAATACATAGAGGGAAGTCTATAAGCACTTTTACCTAACATAGTGTTTTACTAAAAAAATCACAAACAGTAAAGGGAACACAAGGTACAAAGTAATGTATCCTACTAAAAATACTCCTTCTCTAAAATGCCTGTGTGACAAACTGTATCATTTCCCATCCTGCATGCCACTACCAAAATTCTACCCAGTGAACTACATCTTTTGTTCTACCTGAAAGCTATCACTGTGGTTTCTAATCTACATGACGGCTGACATCTAGGTAAATCCCCATCTCTAAGGGCTACCATGGGAATAATGGACTGAAACTCATTAAAGATTGGCTAATGTGTACTTGTTGGAAAGACTCCACCAAACCTCTCCAAAGGCTGGTTCAGAGGCATGTAAGTCTACTCTGAATATCCCTGGAGCTGCCTAAGGCAAGTCAGCTCTGAGCAGGAGCCTTCTAAGTGTGTTACTGCACCCATATTAATATATCTTGTTGTCTGACAAATTACATTAGCTTGGGTGCCCACTGGGCATGGTGCATTTAAAATCACAGACTTTCTTCACCCACCCAAACCCTAGATTTGCAGTACTGACTTCAGTTAAGTCTAGTTTCTTTGGAATATCCTTAAGATAGGTAAAACTGGGACAACTGAAAAGAACCAGTAGTGATAAAGATAACTGACATTCAAGTTAACTGACAACATTCTGAATATACAAATGGTTCAAGTCAGTAATCAAGAAGCTGCAACTTTTTCATAAATGCTTTTCCACAACTAATCTGTAGGTTTAATGAGGAAGGTGAACAATCAATCAATTGTATGAGCTAGGCTCTTTCCTCCATCCTGTGTGCTGTGTGCAGATAGGGATCACCTGGCAGAGCAGTGAGCACACTGACTCCATGCTTCCAACAAGGTACTGAAAATGTCAAAAGCTAAGTATGTGATAACATGTATAAACAGACAAATGGACAAAACACATTTATAGTCTTTTTGAAAGCTAAATGCAAGAATCCCACCTTTAGTCTCTTTCTGTCATTTTATGGCAAAAAGACATCAGGACACATCACCTTGAATTATAATGTCTGGACTTCTAAGTGAGTTCATTTGGTTGCTACACCAGTACACTGGAGGAGGGGATCACTGATATTTACTGCTGCCTCTCTCATTCCAAACCTTCCCCTTCCCAATTGTCTTTAGTCTCAGAAACAGCTTTTATTTAGGACACACTTCAGAACTATCCTAAATGACCGAATTAATGGTAAGTTTCATCCTGTGACCAACATTTTAGCTTTTAATTAAATGCACAATAAAAAGCAGTACCATTTTCATTAGTACTGTGTCTTTACTAAAACCATAACAACAGGATGCTTTTTGTGCTTTCTTTAAAGCATAATGCTTTAGAAGACCATAGGCAGAATGTGATACACAAATATAAACAATATACATACTTTCTAGAAATGTGGAGGATATGGGTAAACTAAATAAGCTTTTGTTCTAAAAAAATGCTTTCCTTAGAAGGATAAAAAGGGGAGAATCTTCCCTCAGATAAAAGGAAGAAGAAAATGAGACTGACAAAACATTCTGGACAGCTATGTCAAATATTTAATAACAGAACAACTTTATTGCTAAAATTGTTTATGAGAGACTATTCATTATAAACCATACTTTTTGTAAGGCAAAATGCCTTAATTCTCAAAGACACAAAGATTCTGTAATACGTCCAAATATCTTTCCTGGCTCAGGATACCAGATACATCAAATCTGCTATATTCCTAGAACATGCTGATTTGGATTTTTAATAATTATATGCTTGATTCCATCCTTCTATAACCAGTGTTTTGCTACCAGACTATAATACTGATCCTCACTGCATTTTAAGATACAGATGACTCATCTACTTAACAGATTATATTCAGTGTTCGTTGCCATAGCAGTCCAGTGTATTTTACTGGAAAATCCTGACTCAAGCATAAAAGAAAGAATCAAGCCATACTTTCACAGTTGTTTTCATCTACTAGAAGCCACTGCTAGTGCTAGGGGAAAAGAAGAAGAGAAAGAGAAAAAGGCAGTTGTGCCCTTCCTACTCCTTTCCCATCTCTTTATTGCTGAAAACTCAGTACTGCCCCTGAGGTGGCACAAATGTTCATGAGATGGTGAGGTGCTGACCCCAGTTAAAACTATTCTAAGAATTAGTTTTAAGCTGAACTGAGCCAGGGAACTAATCACTAAGCAAGCACGCAAACAGCTGTTGCAGCCTAAGAGTAAAAAGCAGCCAGAGAGCAAAGCTAACAGGAATGAAGCAACAGCATCACCCAAAAGTCAGAAGCTGTTAGTGAAATACAACTAACCCCCTGCAGCAAAGTACAGCCTAGGGCACAGTTAAGACTCAACAATAATCTGATGAGCAAAAGAAATACCACTTACCAACTAGCATCTCAAAAAGGAAAACTCCTACAGACCACCAGTCACATTCCCGTCCATAATAACCATCACCCCCTTGTGACTTCAAAACTTCAGGTGATATGTAGTCAGGGGTTCCCACAGCTGTATCACAGCGCACCATACCTGTCTGTGCAACAGTAAGAATTCAAACAGCTCAACTGAAAATACTTCTGAGTCTTTACACAATTTGTAGACCAGAAAAAAAACCAAACAGATCCAGAACAAACCACATAAAAAATACAGCTCAAAATATCTGGTTTGAGTAATGTGTTTGAAAGACTCTGTTTTTCACTCCAGAAGCTTAAGGACTGAAAGGACAGTTGCTGGTGATGTGCTCTCTCTTCAGTACTCCATAGCATTCTTTCTTGCTTACATCTTTCAAAACCAGACCAATTTTAATATTTTTACAATTGGTTTCAATATAAAGCTTCCCATTATATCACACTGCTCTTTATCTCACTGAATTCAGGGAAAAACGTCAGGCTGATTTTGACAAGCTGTGAGTTCTAGGCCCTACACAGCAGTTATGTAACAGTTGTTTCTAATTCAGACAATAAATCAAGTTATAGGTAAATTTTTATAGTCACACCTTGGTTTTTAGTTAAAGATAAAAAAAAAGAAGCACTATTTATAAAGGATAGCAAAGCTTATTTTTTTAAAAAATAGCTATTTTTCTTAACATATTTAACACAGTTGTAGTAATGTAATGATGCTTCATCCTCTGCTTCACAGTGAGAGACTAAAATTCCAGGACCTAAATGATGCACAAGCATCATCAGATCTGCCAGCATGCTGAGGCACAATTATAAGCCTTTTTCCCTTTAATCAAGTTCACTGAATTCATTCCAGAGAGACCAGATGGATGAATGAAATGAAATCCTGGATGAAGTTAGGGAAGTACCAAAAATACACTCATCCTTTATCCTGTCTCTCAGGCTGAAATCTTTTCTAAGTCATCTTATGAAGTTCTCTCTGCATTTTGCCATCAGCACAAATGGAAATACAAATTAATTCTGAATATTAATACAAAATACTAGCAGCAACAAATAAAGTCAAAACACATATTAAAGAAAGGAAGAAAATCCCTTTGCATTGGGAATCATATTGACATGTAAAAATCAGACATCCAATAACAGTATTTTTTTCATACACAAAATGAACTGTCAAAAGCTTTCATTTATGTATCAAACCAGAATCCTAGAAAGTCAGAATTAGTAGGGAAAAATTAAGGGGATGACTAAATACTGCAGAGATCTAAGGAGTCTCTTCAAATATCCTCCCACCAAATGCCTACCATTTTCTAGAACTCCATACTGAAGCTGAAACCTAAAGGAAATTTTAACTTGACAGCTACAGAATGAAGAGCAGGTTAACTTCTGCTTTCTACACCACGAACCAGATAACACAGAGCTTGCATCATCCTGGAATAAGAAAATTAAGTTAATTCTTTTCAGAAAAACTAATGTATCCTTTGGACAAAGAAGAATACAGATGAATACATTTTCATACTGGGAAATAAACTAAAGCCCAAAGCTTCCATAAATCTAAAGCTGAGAACATTCAAAACTGCATCTGGCACACGGCAGGAAACATTTGAAAATCCTGCTTGTAACAGCACTCTATGCACTAACCTACTGGTCATCTCCAAAGCTTTAGCCTTAGTTTGCTTTGAGCACTGGAGGAATTGTTCTAGGCTCATCTGATTCTGCTGATCTAGTAGGATTATGGCATCTTAATGAGGACTCTGATACTGGTGCATGCTGATCTCCTCCTTAGCCAAATGCAAAACTAGAACAAGGGAAGTCTGAATGTTTACTCGGTGAAGACTGGCTGAAGCCACCTGAATCCCTCCCTGCGCTTCTTTAAAAACAAAGTCACAGTTCTGAAAGATTTCTCTGAAGACTGCAGCTTCAGTCACAGCCTTGTCACTTTGACACTTAACAACATCCCATTTCCCTTTCCTCTGTAATTAATACATGCTTTTTAATGTTATACATGTTGATACTTTATTAAGTCTTATGCAAATAAAGCAAAAGTTGTACCAAAAAAACACCAGCCCCACCCAAGTCTGCCAGCTGATTCTTTCCAATGACATTACAGATGTTGAAGAACTCCAGGTAAAAACGCCGTAAGTTTTCAGACAAGACAGCAGAAAAAAAAATGAAAAAAAAAAAAAAAAAACAACCCAAAATACACTTCTGCAGCTGAAAGGGCCCTGCTGCATACTAACACCAGTTTTCAATGGACTGTATCTCTCTGAACCTCGTAAAACTCTCTACCTTCTGTCTCAGCAACAAATCTAAAAATGCATTCACAGAATCATGTAACAGCACGGGTTGGAAAGGACCATGAAAAATCATCTGGCCCAACCTGTCATGGGACAGGGAGCCTAGATAAGATTATCTAGCACTCTGTCCCACTGCATCTTGAAAACCTCGAGCAATGGGGATTTTACCACGTCCCTGGGGAGGTTGGTCCACTGTCACCTGAATATGGTATTCCTAGATTTCTGTTCATTTGCACACTTATTCTTTCAAAGAACTTGGGTGTTTCTCTGTATGTATTTTTAGGTACTGGATACTCTTTAACACCACAGTCAGACTAGCTTCTATGATCTCTGGCATCAAAGCCAAGTAAACAGGGAAGTAAGTCCTCTCTGTACAATACATGACATCTCATCAGTCCCTACATTCTGCATGATGATTTCTGCCTTCTGTACTTCAGCATCTGAAGAGATCTAAAGCATGCTGTTTTCTCTGGACAAGGTGTCACTCCTGTGTTTCGAATACTAAACCTGTTTTATGCACAAGTAGCACATTTACTACAGCAGTTCTCATACAAAGCTTCCTTTTTGGAGTCTGAGGCCAGCATTTTTCTCATCACCTCAAAAAGATCAAGGTGGATCTTGGAACTTATCTTTTGCAGCTACATGCGAGATGTGCAAAGATTAAAAAGGCTGTCCAACAGAAACAGCATGTTCTTATGGGACAGCTTGGCAGTGAGGCTGGAGTGCTTCCTAGCATCATTCAGAACTATTATATTGCTGAAGACAAAGTAGTTTAGTTTTCAGTCTCAAGAGGATCTCCATCAAACCTGAATGACTCGCTGTATTGATCCAAGGCTGAGAACCAGGCTTTCAACTCCCCCAGGAAGTTCTTTTCTGTAAACAAGAGCTGAAGAGTACTTTTGTGGAAACATTAAGATAGCTCAGATCAGGTGTTAGCACTGCATGAGTGCTGTAGACAATGAACTGAAGCAAGAAGGATTCAGGAGAGTACTGGACAAGTTTCAATGAGAAATAAATTGAGTTCTAAAAAACATACACATTCCTTCTTCCAGCTGAACTGCTTGAGCTAAGGTGATAATCCCAAATGGTAAACTTGCCTCCTTTTGGTCACATCTCTTTTCAACAGATATCCTGTAAGCCTGTGCTCTTCTAAAACAGTTAGCATAAGGCAGCATTATAGCGCAGCAACACTTCTGGACTCTATGATACCTGCCAAAGCCAACTACAGCTTAGTTTCTTACAGAAAACCTGAACATTAGTCTGATGAAACCTGCCCTCAGCTACTTTATCATACCTAAATACCAAACCGAAACCACAATTTGTACCTGAGAAATCTTTGAGACCAACTCCAATCTTTATTCAATTGCAGAAATACTCACCTTGTTGCAGATTTTAAAAAAAGCAAAACATGAAAGGAGCCTACAAACCCCCAAACCATCACAACTGAATTATATAAATAGACCAGTTCCTTATACGTTGGAAAAGATCACTAAACCACTAAGCAATTGCTTTCACATACTGGCAAATAGGAATTCTGCTCCAGAGGTCTGGACTGGCCTGGAAAACTTAAGAGGACACTGAATTCAAGTCCACAGCAAAGATAAAAAAAGTCTCTCATGAAACTGCAGCAGAATTTTCCTGGGCTCTCAACAGCATAAGGAAGATACTAATGTGCACAACTGCTTAAAGAACTCCAAATCAAAGAAAATAAATCAGTATTGGGCAAGCATATATTTTTCTAGAATCCTGCTAACACCAGTATCATATTTACACAGCTGGGATGTGTTCATGTTTTGTAAGAAGTAGCATGAGATTTGGAGACAATCCAGAACCTCACAACTTCTAAAGCTTCCTGTATAAAAGATATTTGCCATTCCAGTGAGTCTGAGAAACATGAAAAAGTTAAAATGTAATGTGCTAAAAATTTAGCTTCTTTAGGAAATCACTGCTTCATTGATGATACCCCATCCAAACTGGTGCTCACCAAAATTCCTTACAAGAAATGAGCACGCACTTCTCACATTTATAATGTGAGCATCCACATTTTAATATTCCATTCTGTTAACAAAAAAAAAAAA
>NDXB01012504.1:43214-98061 GCA_002631895.1 Agapornis roseicollis | reverse complement strand
AAAAAAAAAAAACAAAACAAAACAAAACAAACCAAAACAAAACAAAAAAACAACCAAAAAAAGAAAAAAGGCTTAGGTTTACCATTTCTGGGATCTCTAAAATACCACAAAGGATCGTCCTTTTTTGGTAGATTTATACTATGAACTTTCTGATTTTTTTTCTCCCATTGTCTCTTCTGATGAACATCAAACTCCTTTAAGACTGACTGCCTACTGGCTCAAACCCAAGATTAATTTTTTAAGGAGTAAACTAGGAGATCAAGTACTACTTTTGATTTTTTTGAAAATAAACATTGTACCCTAAAATACAGGCACGTAAACCATCAAAATGATGTAAACAATCTACATCTTTAGAATAATAACTACGATATCAGCAAAACTAAACAGAGTACTCAATCGTCATAAACAGCTGCCACTTGTTCAATTACGTTAATATATTGTCACAGGATTACAGCAGAAAAAAATCCAACAAACCCAAACCAGAGACAGTACTTCTATCTCTATCTAGATTCTATCTAGCTACCCCTGAAGAAACATTAACTTAATGATGCAAATTCAAATTAAGTACATTGCAGAGACTGCATTGAGCACTTCCTAAACAATGCAGAAAAATATCTAACGTATTAAAGCAAATTAACTTAAAAGGATGCTTCTTACCAACATTAGTACAGAAACTTTTCTAAGGCCCAGCAAATCATTATGCAAGTTCATATAGTTTTTTTAGAATGTTGTAATGTTTCATCAGAATATATTGTGTAAATTACAGCATAATACTGTTTGTCAGGGAAGATGTTAAAAGTGCAAACTCCTAAAGGTAACATAACTTTTAGTTCTATGTAGAGTATTACACCCTTTTTTATTTATTACAAAAATAAAATATTCTTATACAGCCTCATTAGAAAACTATCTTAGCTCTACACAGTAAAATCCAAACAGTTAAAAATGTATGACATCTTGAGAAATAACTAACATAAATTTATTCAGTGTATCACATGCCACTGCTGCCTTACTGTGACCTCATTTTAATGACCACTAGAGGATGCTATGAGAACAATTAGACAGTAAAAGATAAATAGGGACCCTACTGTGCCTATAAAAGAATTTCATTTACAGAAAAATGTCATTTATGAATTATTTCAAGGTTACCAATGTTCCAAATTAAGAGTTGTTTCACAAGTTTTTCAGACATTTACCAAAAAAACATTAACCTCAGAAATTCATAAACACACATGCCTTCAAAAATAACAGAAAGAAAAATAACAAAAAGTGAGTTTACATGCTTCTTCTGTGTGCCAGAAGAGTTTAATTATAGAAAAGGTTGCACTATTTAAACCACTCTTGTATTTAAAATTAGGAAACAAGGAATAGCTTCCCAACCATGTGTACAATTTGACAAATAACCCTTTGGATAGTGTAACTCGTAAGAAAATAACCTTAGAATTACACTTTTACAGATGATAAATTATTCAGTGGCATACTTACTTCATCCATTTTCATGCAAGTGCCAAAATCTGCCAGCTTCAGATGCCCATGTTTATCTAAAAGCATATTGTCAGGCTTCACATCTCTGTGTATCAAGCCCATCGAGTGAATTGCATCAAGAGCAAGAACAACTTCAGCTGTATAGAACTTGGCCCATTTCTCAGGCACATCGTAGTTGCTCATAAGGTTTACAAGATCTCCACCTGGCATGTACTCCATTACCATGTACAAGTATTTGTCATCTTGAAAGGCACAAAATAGCTGCAACATCAAAAAAAGAAAAAAACCCAAAATTACTTCTCAGAGACAGCTAGGAAAAAAGAGTAGTAAGGCACTTTAACCTGAAGTTTCATTAAACCTGAGTATATGTTTTCAAGACTAATGTAAAGTAACTTTATTTTCTGTATTTAAATAATCTACATTTTTATTAATTATGACAGTACTTTCAAATGTAATGAACTTCAAAAGCCCCTCATTTTAAGAAAATGAAAAAAGATTTCCTAATTATTTCAGGAGTGCAAGCTTCTACACATCCATGTTTATAGGCATTAAAAATTATCGCTGAGTCAAAATGCAAAATACCAAATCTGAGCTAGGGAGCATCATGTATTGATCTAAAAATACCGCAATAGTGAATAGCATCTAAATCTCCTTATCTCTGTACATCTTTACAAAAACATGTCAATTCTGATTTTATCCTAAATCAACACATACACTGAAATAAAAAAGAAAAAATGTTCCCGAAGACAGCTGTAACATAATACAAAGAAATTAAGCTTAACAATAAAATAATGGTCTGGTATAGGTTGCAGATTGTATGTTTGCCACTAGCACGATAGTGAAAGTAAGTTTAGCCATAGAGGGCTAAAGTTTTAGAGATTTCACTCAGTGATCACCAGTCTGAAAACAGCCCAAACTAACAAAAAAGCATTACTATCTAATATTCAATCTGAAAGTCTCTCACCTTATTTCTCATGGAATACCGCTCCTTTACATTAAAAACTAAGATCATTCACACCCTTAAGTTACCCACACAAAATTCAATTGCAAAAGAGGATGTGTGGAAAGGAGAAAAATCAAGAACAGGGAGTTTGTAGAGGATGAGGAACCATGAAAGGCACGAACATTACTACTGAGATCTGACTGTTAGATAAAAATTAACTGTATATTACAGACAGAGGACCTATGTTATAAATACATAATTTAATACATATATATTGCATTGTATTTGTTTTCACAAATATACAATATATATGGTAATGGTCATTAAAATCTAAATTAAAATCCAAAACACTCTTTGTATTCCCACATGTAAAGATATTAATATAACACAATAATTAATAACAACACTATGCCTTTATACAGCACTTTCATTACTGCCCTCAAGGGCTTTCATTAAAAAAAAAAAAGAAAAAAAATCTGCATTATCTAGTACTCTGGTTTCACTTGTTTTTCATAGAAAAAAGGCAGCACAGTGAAGCAGTGTGATCTGTCCCAGTTTCTAGCTCAGAACAGGACCTACATTTTCTGAAAGCCAGCTCAATGTCCTGTCACATTGAACACAATCCCTAAATATAACACACTAGTACATTTCATCACAGAAGGCATAATGACAAATGAATCAAAGTGCAGTTGCAATTTACAAACACACACATTTATATCACAGTTGCTACACCTTCCTTTGAAAATTGAGGGCTGTCATTTCTTGTTACTCTCAGCTGCAAGTGAAAAGTAAAAATCATTCCAGGCAACTACTGTCATTAGAACAAAAACAAAGAACTAAATAAAAATTCATCTATTTGGTTAAGTGTTCCTGCTGAATATAGGTAAGGACACAGAATATTCTCAGAAGAGCAAAATATCTAAATAAAAAAACTTTGTAAAGCATTTCTTGCATACATGAGGCAAAGCATTATGAAGAACATACGGAAACCTGAAGGCCAGTCTTTACTTATTAAATATACAGAAGCTGACATTATATGTGAGAGCATTTAAGTATATTAATCATTTAACAAACTGAGGTACTAACAGTTTCTCTACATTACTCATTTATTAACTGGCATAATTTACAAGTTACAACAAATTGCAAAATTCAGTACTTATTCTTCCCGAAGGCAAAATTTCTACGACAAACATGATGATGATACATGTCATGAAAGAGCTACAAGCAACAGAGTTCAAAGCTAGCTGAGGAAGTCAACTTTCCATTACTTGGATATTACGTCTAAGCTGACCACTAAACAGGAAGATGGTTTCAAGCAAACTACTGCTACAATCTCCTGTCTTACAGGAGACCCAGAGTGTGCACTCATCCATCTACCAAACCACAGATGAAAAGAGAAGAACTACCTAAAGCACTCCCACTATTAACTGCCTGTGATCCATTGACTGTATCATGAGGAAAGAATGGAAACAATGTTGACATTTTTTTCTGGTTCTCTATACAGATTTTTCTTAGTTGGAAAGGCAACCTCCCTATTCCAAATAATTATGTAGGTATTTCAAAAATCTGTTTAATTGTTTCATGATGCATTTGTAGTGACTAAAATGCAAATTAATCTACTGCCTAACACAAATACATAGAACTCAGTGAAAGTGCTTCAAACAAGTAAAATCTGAACCTAAACCATGATTTGAGTTCCGATATGAACTCAAAGCCAGCTCAAGACTGGGAAAAATTTATGGCTTCATTATTATTATTTTACTACTACTCATCATCCTTACCTGAACCACCCACGGGCTGTTGGCGAAGGCCATGATATCTCTTTCTTCCCAGAAGAAGGCTGAATCTGATCTCTTGATCATTTCAAATTTACTGAGTAGCTTCATTGCATAAACCTTTTGTGTCATTTTATGGCGAACCTGTTGGTTAAAATAGAAGAGAAACAATGTTTTTAAAGCACCTTGCAAAAAAAAATTAATACTGGCATAGTATGTCTCCTGTGTGCAAGCTGCTTGCTGGGATGCAGTGCCTCCAAGTTTTCACATACCCAGTTTTCTACACTGTAAAGATTTGAGAACTTCCAAACCTGGAAAGAAACCTAACAGCTGCTTCAGAAAAATACAGCAGAATGAAGCAAGAAGGATGCCAAATGAAGTAACATATGCCAGAGCCTGGCCAACTGCTGCAGCTGCTGCTGCAACCCCAGAAGAGGAGCTAAAGGATGTGCCTCAGGCTGCAGGAGCTCTTAGGAGGTTTTACTTAAGATGCACCCATACAAGCACATACTCATTCACCATGGCTATGAAGATAAAAATGAGAGCTGACTTCAGTAGTCTGCTTACTCAAAGTGAAACTAACGACCCCAACAGCCCCCCAACGAAACAACCAACCAACCACCCCCAAAAAACCCACACAACTGAGAATGAGAAAAGTACCATCTTTCTCTAAAAAACTGGGCTGCTGCTCTTAACACTTCCCAAGTAAACATGCACACTTCAAATCACCCAGAACACACACACAGAGAAGGTTTCTGTTTACAGAAGAAAAAGAAAATGCTCATTAAAAATTCCATTGTGTAAGTAGAAATAAAATGTAACTCTGCTTATATTTTCTTATTTAGATATCATCTATCCCAGTATTTACTCATGTTAGAAATTCTGCAGGCAGCTCACTTCAGGCTCTTACAAACAAACATTGCTCCAATTGCTGAAGTAGTTCTTAAATTTACTTTACATGGTATAAAATTAGTAACATAAATCTTGTTGGAAAACTGGAATTCGAACTCTCATGACAAAATCTGAAAATATTTTTGAAAACTTCATCTGAATACGGACATGAAACAAGATCCTTACCTGTAAAGTCATTGCTCTGCTAATAAAACATTAGATTTTTGCTACTTTATGAAACAGCTACTAAGGGCCAGGTTTTTAACATACTTGAGTATTCCTTTTACTGAAATCAAGGTGAGAAGCTGTAAGACGTCTGAGTCAGCAGAAAAACCAAATGAACTGCATCTTAAGTTCCAGCGTATATTCTCAACATGAAAAAAAAAAAATCAGTGGACTAATTTGTGAAATCAGAATCAAATGGTTACGACTTTCTGGTGCATTTAAAAGCCTCTCATTTAGTAAATTAAAACATCTCTCTTAACCTCTTAGTTTTACACAATGTCTGAGTTTCATTACGCTACTTAAAAGAATATTTAATAGGCCCTTTTCCTGGACAGCTGTAAATGTTTCAGGTTCAATACAGCTGCAGTGCAAAGCTTCAGAGGCACCTATTTGGTTTACAAATATGGTAGCATCAGCCTCTTCCTCATGAGGAGCTGTAAACATTAATGTTGCTGAAACCAACAGGAATGACCTCTAGAAATAGGAGAAGGGGCGTGTGTGTTTGTGTGTGTAATCTTGGAAAGATTAAGAACATGAACTGAAACTGGATTATTTACGAATTTATTTGAAATTTACTTGAATTTTTTAAATTGGAGGTTTTTGCTCTCAAGATAAAGGTACAAAAGTTTTAGCACTAGTATCTTGCATAGTTTAGCACTATCCAACAGCTTTCTATATAGGCAGATCAAAAAACCTCCAACCAAACACCAAAACAGAAATGCATTACCTACATGTGTCAACAACTCTACAAACTTGTATATTTTAAGACACTAATAACCAGCAAGTGAAGGTGTCCTTAAAAAGGATTCTGAAAACTATCTCCTTCCTATTTCCTAATCTCACATGGATTACTTGCAGACAAGGTGGTACACCACAAACTTTACCCCATAAAGCAGAGCTTTTGTAACCTTGCTCAAAACCAGAAGAAACATGAAGACCAGCAACCTCAAAAAGATACTCAATTGAAAGATGTTCAATCAAAGGTTCATTTTCTGCAACTGTCCACGTAAAGCTCTGCAATGTATTCAGTAGTTTACAATTCCTCAAATCGTAGCATACTCTTGCCAGTGTGTAGTTCGAACCACTGCCTTCGTTTACAAATATAATTGTTTCCCACTATTTAGGGGATAAGTCAGAAAAGCCTGATGCTCTCGCACAGGAGAAGTAAAGTACAGGGCTAGAGAGACCAGAAACCAAAGTCTGTACACCCCTTGAGGGTGGTGCCAATAGGTTATTAGTTGGCTAAATTATTTCTTGAGTTATTTTCAACAGAGGTTCATTCTCTGTACAAAAATGAAGGAACCAAAGCTACAACAAGCATACTGACACACCCAAAGACTGGTGTCTCGGGACACCTTACAGGTGAACAGACCTACCAGCGATAATACTCCTTTATCACCATCACAGTCACTGGAGACTGTCTATTCAGCTGCTAGCCACTGTGCTCTTTACCCAGAGTTATATTTGTGCATACATATATTGGCTCATATAGCAGATTATTCATGTATTAAACTGTCATGATGTTTCAATTTCTTCCAACTGTTTAAATGAACTGCCAAATTTAAACTGCAGCTCACCACAGCTCACTCTCAAAATAGGTAGGAAAATCCCTTCATGCCATTAGCACTGAGTAACATGGCCTTTTTTAACTTACGAAAATGCATAAAGAAGTAAGAATTTCAGACTACTCTGCTTCATCAACCTAAGACTTTCAAAAAGACAAGTACCTGCAAACTGAATCCCCAGTTTCTACAGCATTCATGTCAGAAGACAATGCGTAAGCAAAAATACAACATACCCATTTGAAGCTATCAGATTGAGTATGCGTACTGACCATGGTACCATCTCTTTTATAAGAGAAGATAAAGATCCTAGAGTGGAGTTGTGAAATTAATTCTAAGGTTTGAAATAATCACAAATATCCTTAATTACTTGAATAAAACCCTAAGAAATTACTATAGATAGAGTACCAAAGTTCATGCCCTGATAAATTTTTAGGCAATATACTACAACTGCTTTATTGATACTTATTTATAGATATATATTATATTACATATAATTTGTATATGATATTAAAGTTCATATATATAATATATACAATATATATTATTATATATATATAATGTATTTATACATTTTTATATATTTATTATAGACCACAACTGCTTTATTTATATTTATTTATACTACTACACAAGGTACGCATCAGCAGTGGCTGGGGGACTAAACCTAATAAGGAAAGCACTAAATGGAAAAAAATAAACCAGCACCAACCACTGATTGGCAGCACTAAGAAACCACGTAGTGAAGACTATCACCCAAACCATTCTTTCTACCCGAATACAAGAGCTAGGCTTGCATTAGTTTTCTATTTGAGTACATGATCTCGTCAGCCTGCTGTGTCACTGCAACATTAGAGTACCTTATGATTAGACCAGGGAAAAGGAACTAAGGATGTTTCAATTTCAAATCAATAGGACTTTTCCTTACTGAAAACAAACAAGAGGTACTCAGGATGTGCTTTCATAAATTACTGTTTCTGCATAAACCACAAGTAACATATTAAGCACCATAATTAAATTTTTCTGTCTGCCTTAGACACCAGTCATTTTTATTCATGGCACTGCATAACAGAAGCAACCTGGCAGCTGGCAATTATTTCCTTTGCCTTCCTCATCACTACAGACCCAGCAAAGCCAGAGGCCAGAGCTTGAGAGTAGTTTAATATGTCTGAAGTTACCAGGAAATTGTTTTTCCACCAAAGTCAGATGCTCACTCGACTGGGCTGATTTTTTTTTTTAATTTTTGAGGGGAAGAAGGAAGAAATAGTGAGGCTTTTTTTAAAAAAATCTAGCTATATGATACAACAGTAGAGAATGTGGCTTTTTTCCTTCTAGGATCGGGAAAGCTCGTCTCTCCCACACCACTCCTTTCACAAGAAAAAGCCAGACAGGAGCAAAAAGCTTGGGGAAACTAAATTAAATTAAGGAGGACATAACTGACTATTTTATGCTGCATATGAATAAGCTTGAAATTATAGTCAACTACTTCTAATACATAGCAAATATTTGTGCTACAAATATTTATGACCAACGGCACACACTGATAACATGACATTCATGAATTTAACCCATGTACATCATCATGTTTTATTTATGGTTCTTTCTGCATTTAGCCCCCACTGAAGCAAATTTCTATTTTGATCACAGAATGTGTTGCAAAATATTTTGATTCCTGCAAATCCATCACCTGCAACTGTGGTGTTAACATTCTGAATAGAGCAGAAATAGATAGAGCTTAGCTCAATAGTTTAAACTTGTATCATACCTTGTGAGGCAAAAAATCTAGGTATGTATGCCCTCATCACCAGCTAATATTAGTTCAGATCTCCTGCTGTTTATATATTAATCTTCTGCTTTTTAGCTGTAAGACTGCATAACATTATGATTTATACTTGTATTTTTTTACATCCCCCCAAAAAAGTGTTAAGTTAGCAAGAAGTACAGAAGAGCTCTATATGAACACACAGAAGTTCCCTTCTAGAACCTAGCATGCTTAGCTTTTGCTATTTGGGGGCCTGAAGGGCTTATATAAAGAATTGAAAAATCCCCATCAGAATAATGAAAAACCAAAACAAACCCATCATTATACGACCAAGTTACTATGCATTTTACCACAACAAATGAGAAGTTTGTCTTCAGACCCCTCAAAGAACCTAACTGCAGTGCATACATTGTAAAATCGACTCTTCTTTAAACCATGCATGACTCAGTGAATTAAGAAAAAAGTTTCCATTCTAAGCCTGTAGGCTCTTAGAAATACACGTATGAAAACAACGCATTTTAAGTTCTGAAGTACATTAAAAATACAATTCTCTTGGATGCTCCCAGCAAATACATCAGCGCAACTTCCAAAAAATGCACCTGACTTCTATTATTGGGATCTTCATCTCTCCCTACCTGCCTCAGCTCCTTACAACCTGATTCTTCAATGACTTCCCATGCAAGTGCACAAAAAGGAGAATCTCTATTAGCTGCTGTAAGTGGATACATATATAAAGATAAAAACGTCTAATAGAAGACTTTAAAACAAACCTTCTGACACGACTGTCAGCGGAAAGGCAAAGAGTAGACTGGTTTCTTACAAAGCTCCCTGCAGCAACACTTCACAGAAAAAAAAAATAAGGTTCTGTTGAAGGTTTTGGTTTTATTCTCTTGACAGCAAGGACATAAAAGCACATAAAGATAGATATCAAATCTTTAAAGTCTTATTTGAAAAGGGGAATCTTGGGAATCTTTGGAAACACTCCTCACCATACTTCAGAAATTCTTCTGCAGTAAACAAGTGCAAATAGAAAGAAATAGGGGAGAGAAAGCTACATTCTCATGTTGCCGCATTTAGATGAAGTTGCCTTAAAACTGACATAAATGAATAATAATTGCCAATTGAAGGTTGTTAACTGCTACATGAATTGCATCTCAATTTGCACATCACTCATGAGTCATGCAGTTTTAGACTAGTTGCAGGGGATTCTTCCCGAGTTCCAACCAATTTCACAGATACGAATATGAACAATGCAAAAAATTTTATAAATGGCTAAGAAATCTATTGCCATTATAAGTTGTGGAACTCCTGTAATGCTTCAGTACTAAGATCCTGCCACATTTCTGAACAAAGTTCCAACAATCTTTGTATTTTCCGAAACTGCTTTACATTACAAGACAATAGGATTCTCCTGGCTTCTTAGTGCTAAATTCCATGTCAAAAGGCACAAGCAAAAACCCCTCTTCTCTTCCTCTAGAAACGCATGGCTCAGCTGGCGCACAGCTGTTAGGTCATGATAACTTGTCCTCAGTGTTCGTATTCTCAGATTCTATCTGGCACTTTTATCCATAGCTTATTTCAAAACTGACATATCAATCCATCATATGGATCATATGTTCACATTTTTGTGATATTTCTCACACAGTATGAGTTGGAAATCCAGGAAAACTCAAAACTGAGTGAAAAGCAGACTATGCATGATCTACTAAGTTACTTTATGCATTTTGATTGCCTTAAAAAAAATAGTGATTTCTCCACAATATACATTCAAAACGTAAAGCCATTTTTACATTAGATATTATATAGGATACAATGTTGAGTACATAACACCTTAAAAATAAATCTTACATGAGTCATACCAGTTAACTAGAATGAAAGCATCACAATTACAAGGGAAAAAACAAGTTTCCTGTTGCACTATTAACTTCTGCTTTCATAGGATGGTTTCAGATATTGCTATACAGTGAAGCTTGTGGCCAAAAAAAAAAATCAGAATTGGCATGAACTTCCTTTTCCATTTGATCAAAAGATAGCAAACTGGTTTTTAAGTCCTTGAGAATCCATCATGTCTTAAACTCAAATGCACTGCTTACTATGCACAGAAATGACATAATGATACAATGAAAATAACACTATGACTTTGTAAGAATGCATTTTTAGATATAATGCATGCAAGACTAAGGAAGGTTTTGGCTAGTGCCATAGATCTGTCTAATCATTAAATCATTACATTCTTACCAGCTGCACTTCTCCAAAAGCCCCTCTTCCAATCACCTTAACAACATCATAGTCTTCGGCTTTCATTTGTAAAGCTCGGATTTTTTCCACAATCTTCTCATCTAAAACAAATCAAATGAAAGTTGTGGTAATGCATGTATTTGAAAAATACAAGAATTTTCCCTAACATTGTTCATTTAGAGTAAAAAAAAAAAAAAAATATTTTTTTAAATTTTTAGAGCCTTCTTTTCTTTAAATCNATTTTTTCCACAATCTTCTCATCTAAAACAAATCAAATGAAAGTTGTGGTAATGCATGTATTTGAAAAATACAAGAATTTTCCCTAACATTGTTCATTTAGAGAAAAAAAAAAAAAAAATATTTATTTAAATATTTAGAGCCTTCTTTGGAATTCTTGAAATCTACAGTCACTATTAATATACCTTTTCATTACTGTTGGAAACCACTAACCATCTACCTGTAGCTGTAGCAACTGAAGTGTCTCTTGGATTTTGCTGACTCTTGTTTCACACCTCTAATAATCATTCAAGCTTATGGGAAGACTCTGGTAATGAGAACCAGAGATGCCTATCTTGAAATTTCAATTACTCCTCGCACCAGGATTCACTGACACTGCACCAGTAGTAACACAGGGGTGCGAAGTACCTGGTTCACACCAAAACACTGCAGGTGCAACTTGCTCCTACACACCTGGAATGTTCAACAGCAGTCAAACAACAACCAGTATCTCCCTGTAACCTTCATGTACAACTTCAGTTCATGCAAGCATATGGCTTGAAATCCACCAACATTCATTCCATATGAAATAATGATTCAAGTTTATGTATGTCTACACAGCTGATGGTCACCTCGAAGTGTTTTTTAGTGTTCACTACACATGCAGTTCTACCCTTTTTAAAATCAAGTCTACAGTGCTCTGCTGAAGTATCCTCAAGTGCAATATTCTGTAGACAAACTGTCTTTCAGTATTTTTCTTGCTGGCAGTGGGAATCTATAAATGCAACCAGTGAAATCCTGACCTCTGACAACTTCTAAAAACATGCAAGGTCCCAGACTCTTCAATTCTGTAAATATCGCACACTAGTGAATGCATTCCTGCCGAAATGCATTTAAAAAATCTATTCTTATTACAACCACAAAAGATAATGGGAGCAATTAACAGAATCCATAATACTGGAGGTAATCTTTCTTAAGCATGACAAGCTTTGATACTACCCCCATACATGCTTAGATGAAGAACAAAACAAAGCAAACAGGTTGTCTGAAGCGAGACCTCTACCAGGCAAGAAATTGTATGAAAAGCTGTGGATGCTTATATTCAGAGAGGAGCAGAGGTGTATATTGCAAGATCATGTTTAGCATCAAAGACAATGGAATTTGATCCCAAGAAAGGCATTAAAGAGGATCTCAGATGTGAACACAAGCAAAACAAAAAGGAATCAGAGATCAGTTAGTTCAGTATGACATTAAAGATAAAATTGTCAGAGTGGAGTTAATGATAATGAGCATCCAGTAAATAGTTTAACCATATTCATGAACCTGGCAGCTACAAGCAATCCAGGAGATGCCTGGCTATCAAGAATGCTTCTTCTGACCCAACTGAGCAAGCCTAATAAGGAAGACACTTGGATCTATTACTCACAAACCAGAAAGAACTGGCCAAGGATGACAAAGTCTGTGGCAGCTTGGCTGAAGCAACCGTAAGAACGGTGGGATTTAAGACCCTGAAAGAACTGAGGAAGGAAAATAGCAGACCCTGGACTTCAGGAGAACAGATGATGGCTTGTTGAGGGAATTCACAGGCACGATCCTGTGGGAAGCCACTGAGGAGGGTAGAAGAGTGGGCTGATCTTCAAGAATGATTATGTTCACAACACAAGAACAGTTCATTCCAGTTAGTTAGAAACAGAGCAGGCATACCACAGAGCCAGTCTGTTTGAATGGGTAACCTCTGCCTCAACTCAAGCACAAAAACCAGGTTTGGAACATGGAAGCAGAGAAGGGGTACCCAGCAGGAATCTCCCAAGCATGGACTTGGGAAAGCCAAGCTCACCTGGAATTTAAACTAGCCAGGGTTATGAATGGAAACAAGAGCCTTTATAAATACACTGACAATAAAAGAATCAGGTATATGTGGGCCTGCTGCTGTCAGTGGGGTAGGGGATGTCGTGCCAAAGGACATAGAGAAGACCAAGGTACTCGATGACTTTTTTGTCTCAGACTTTACTGGCAAGCTTTGCTCACAGGCCTACCACCTCCCCAGAGCTAACAGCAGTGTGGGGCAGTGAAGTACTGCAGTAGAGGAAGTCAGAGGTAAGGATCAATAAAGCAAAATCGACATGTGACAGGCCGTATAACAACACAAATGCACCCAAATGTGCTGAAGGAGCCAGTCAACACCATTAGCAGGCTGTTCTCTATCACCTTTGAAAGGTCAGAGCAACTTGGGGAGGCTACTGATGACAGCTAAAGGGCAAATGTTATATGCATGTTCTAGAAGGGGCAACAAGAAGGATCCAGAGAGCTACAGGCTTGAACAGCATGATAATCAAGGAGCAAATCCTCTGGAGTCTACTTCCAAGCCCTTGAAAGGCAAGAAAGGATAAGAACAGCCAGAATAGATCTAAAAAAGGACAAACTGTGTTTGATTAACCTGACTGCCTCCCAGGATGTCTGTCTTGTGGATAAGGGGAGAGCAGTACACCTTTCCTTGCCTTGACTGTACCATAACTTCTAAAACAGCATCTCAAAGTATCTTTGTAGCCAAACCAGGCCAACATGGATTGCACAGGGGAATTACAAGGTGACCAAAAAACTCACTGGAGAAAGGGGAGATAGTAAAAAAACAAACAAACCCCAAATAAACAAGCAAACAAAACCAAAAAAACCACCCCTCAACAACTGTTAATAATGAGGGAAGAGAAAATGCTGGTAAAGTTGTAAGGACAGAGGCAACTAAAACTTCAAAAGTAGACAGATCTGCTGCATTCAATGCAACAGTAAGACTGTGAAGTAAACCAGAGTTGAGAGAATTTTGAGACTGTTTTCTACAGTGAATCATGAAGGCTTAGACAGAAAGCATAGGACAGCAACAGCTGCACCCACACCAAGGTTATTATTTCAATCATGACATGAATTAATTTTGCAGTTTGAGAAGGGAAGACTTACTTGGAATCTTACTTAATTGCAGATCAGAAGCTCTGGCACAAGACAAGGAAGATAAATGCAAATTCACAGGAAGCAGCACTAGAGAAGGAGTATCAGCAAATTTCAAGTCAGAAAGAATGTGCAATTACTCATTTGAACACAATGTTACATCTCACAAGGGAGGCGAATCACATGAATTTGTTTTCAAATGTTTCTGAGATGTTTCAAATGTCTTTAGATGTGTGAGATGAGATGGCAGGGAGTTAAACATGTTGATAAATAGGGTGTAGTTTTACACAGCTCCATTATTAGAGGAATACTTCTCTGTTCAAAGTAAAATACCAAAATTATGAACAATGTTAAAACAGCTACAGTGAAACAGCTTTAGCATTGAACACTTCAGTTAAGCAATGAAAAACCCAACAATGTATCAAGTAAGCAATGAGAACCAACCAAGGAATGACCAGTTTTATCAACCCTGTGAAATGCTGAGGATGGAGAAATCCTACTTGCTCTCCTAAAATATGAATAGAGTATTTCTATTGGAATGGACCTAGTCCATTCCTAGTCCAACTGCCTGACCACTTCAGGCTTGACCAAGATTCAAAGCATGTTATTAAGGCATTGTCCAAATGCCTCTCAAACACTGACAGACTTCAGGCATCAACCACCACTCTAGGAAGCCTATTGCAGTGCCTGACCACCTTCTCAGCAAAGAAATGTTTCCTAATGCCCAGTCTAAATCTCTCCCGGCACAGCTCTGAGCCATTCCCACGCCTCCTGTCACTGGATAACAGGGAGAAGAGCTTAGCAACCCCCTTCCCGACGTCTCCTCCTCAGGAAGCTTAAGTGAGAGATAAGGTTGCCCCTCCTAACTCCTTTAACTAAGACTTAATAATCTTAGTTAACAACAATAACTATCATCTAGGGATGCAGACATTGTGAAGGTATCAGTTATACAGACAGGTTGTTCATTTTGTCACAAAATTTAACAGATATGGAGCAGATAATCAAAGCATGGAAATAACCTGAAACAAAAATCAGGCTACAAGAAAGCAAGCTCAGATGTCATTATTACAACATGCTGGATCATATGATTTAGTTCATGTATCACATAACATGATCTAATTCGAGGTGCAGTAGACCTTTTGAACATTATCCTTTTAGCAGAAGCCTACATTTTTAGAAGATTTGTATGAGTTTTGGATGAGTTTGTATGTTTGTGATATCTATATGCACAGATTGTACCCATAAGCTTTATGAATTTGCAACAGCGCAAAGCCCAGCAGAACAAAAAATGTTAAGATTTAAAGGAAGATACCGGATGGACTCCCCAGCCCCAGAATATAATGGAATCTTATAAAAATATTGTGACATTTGAGAAAAAGCCCTAAAATGTGAGAATGTCATCACATATGACTCAGTTTTCTTCTTTTAACATGGGAAAGGAACAGGAATGCTGGATAGCGAGAGTATTTAAAGACAGCTTTTGATTTACTACTTGAAAATGGCACTATAACCTTTAAACAAATGAAGCTTCACTTTCTGAAAGAGCAGAGTGTTTGGATCATCACTGACAGCTGGCAGCAAGAATGTGGCTGAAGGTTACAAGTGCTTGTGAAAATAGAATAAATACCTGAACTAGAAGAGTAAAAGGGGGCAGGGAGTAGAAAACCAAGCTTTTCTGCTCTTAAAGGGGGAAAAAAACCATGTTCAGGTTATTTTCTTAAAAGTTAAAAAGAATGCGTATCAGGCAGTTCTGGGGCATGTATATATGAGCTATAAAAATGCAAGAAAGTGCAATTTTATCCACACAGAGCAGAAACAGTCAGTCAATGAGCGCAACTACACAGCACATTAAGTCAAAAGTTGCTGCCCTAGGCAAAAGTCTAGCCAGAAGTTACACTGAAGAACGGCCAGCAACTGTTGCAATCCCATACCAGCCCAAAACTAAACAAAAAGCACAACAGAAAGACTGAAGTAATTAGGGGTGCATACATATTATCTGGTCAAAGGTGTGTGAGTAACAAGAAGCTGCTGGAGACCTTATAGAAGCAGCAGAAACTAGAAGGCATAGTTTGCCCCTCCAGATCAAAGAAAAGGGGACACAAGAAGTACTGAGTCTTGCACAGGTGAAAGGCGTGGAAGATACAGAAAGCAACAGTCCTCTGACATGAGAGGACATACACCTGACTCAATGAAAGTAAGCCTGATAGCAGAGCTGAGTTTCTATCTACCAAGCACTCAAATGGAAAAGCGGTTAATAACTCTGATGAGCAAGCTGCTTATACATCGAAGACATTCTTAAACACTGTGGCTCTAATTCATGCTCTGCTCAAGAGAAGTTGCTTATTTGATACTTCTCTTATCACTACTCTTACCAGAACAGTTTCATTAAGAATGGAATCAGAGCCTGACCTGCATAGGTGACTGCAAAGACCTGGCAAGTGATGGCCTTAAGGAAGCCAAAAGAAAACTACAGGGGCATTTAGCTCCTTAATTCAAGTTCTACAGTGCACTAAATGTCTAAGAGTCTTCCTTGGCATCTAACATTTTATCTGTGTCAATGACAGAAAGCATGGAGCACAGAGAACTGCAGTTGTGACAGGCATTAACACCGTATCAGACAATGCATTTCTGTTGCTAACCACACGGCTGACACATGATTCAGCAACTTCAAGCAGTGCAACAAAACGTAAAGGAAGGAACCAGAACTGTCACTTTTGCAAGAATTTAATCATAATAAATACATCTTCTAAGTGAGCATGACAAGAGAAAAATGGCAAAACAACCTTCCAGGATGTTTATTCAGGGATTTAGCAAAGCTGCTGCACCAGTGACATACCTGTACTAAAAGTTCCTCCTACTGTAAATACATCCCATGCCATTAATAGACTTTCCAACCTCCAAAACATCAGCAAATAATTTTAACAGTAGTTTTCCAATTTTTGAGTGATGCTAGATAACGCATAGGATGTCACTGACCCATTTAGGGAATCTAGGCTTTTAGAATGTACCTGGTCTGTTGATGGCACCAGTCCATGTGCTGTTGTCTGGACTTCCTCAACATCCATTCTTCATGCCCTTGCATTTTTCATAATAATATTATAAATTATTATAAATTATTTTAAATTGTTCTTTACAGCTATTGCTTAATTATTTTAGCTCCTCTGCTAAAGGAGTTAACTTTCTGTTAAAGAGTTAACAGGCTATGTAGTAGCTGCCTGTGAAACCACCAGAAAAGGCACATGTCCCTAAGATTTATCAAACAAGGGAGAAAAGGTGATTTGGAAGAATTTACTCAACCTGTTGCCATAGCCAAGATAAGAAGAAAGAAACGAAAGACCAAGAAATATTTGTTACATGTCCATGGTGGAAAGCTCAAGCTTCTTTTCTATAATAAACAAGCTTCACTCTCAGAGGACTACAGGATTCTCTCATTGTTTTGGGAACTAAATGCTACATTATGCTTTCCTGCCTCATGAATACTCAAAAAAAGGCAGCAATTTAACCAGAATCCTAACAGTTCATTAAAGCAATAGAGAAGACTGAAAAGGAATGTTTGTATTATATGACATACTTATGTGCCTCTTATAATAAAGACATGCTCTACTTTGGTTCAGTATCTTAAAGAAAGTTGTAAGAAATAAGAATACTAAGGGAAAGCAGACAATGAAGGAGTTTCTTGCATATTAAACATGTGAAGAAGCTGCTTTGGCAAAGCAGTCACAGATAGAGGATACACTAAATTCCTATAGTATGGGCAATTAATACATTATAGCTTTGTGACATGAGCTAAAACATTTGAGTTTCAGCTTGAAACTGTGATTTGAGCTGAATACCAATGTCTCAGCTGAGACACAAACTACTTAATTTTCAAATTAAAATACGCTATTAATAAAACTTTAACCTGATTAGTAATGACTAGCAGCAGGTCTGAAAAACGGTGTGTTCAAACCCCTGGGATTATGGTAGGAAAGAAAAATTTCCTACTCAGTGTTACTGTGGAAGAATTAAGTGAGACTGGAAGTAGGATGATTATTGTTCTCCGAAATTTTTGAACATTTGCGCAATATGGATTAGAAGAATCATAAGCAAAAACTCTGCCTCAGCTGCTTCACTTTGCACTAGAGAGCTAGCTCACAAGACGGTCCTACCACCTCTCTGGTTGCTTTAGGAAGCCTCAAGGAGGGATGCAGGCTCCAGGCCCGCAGCACAGACTGCTCATCAGATTCTGTCAGACTCTTTTGACAGTAGTTCTCATCTAGGCATTTGCTAAAGCCCTTCAGATGCTGAGAAAAATCAGGAGAGACAAGAACTCGCTGTTCCTTAACCAAAGAAAGCAACAGCTTACTGTTCCATAAACTAATACAATCCCAAGTCCAAGACAGTGAGAGGCTGCAGCAAGCACATGTTCACTCTTCTTTCCCACTTGAAACTTGCTATACTCAGAAGAGTTTCCAAAAAGAAATAAAGAAGCTATGGGTTCAGCATCTTTAAGTTGCACAGAACAACAATGCCAGTAAGAACTCAGTTGTCCTGATTTTTCTTGCACCTAAGCACCTCCCATATGAAGACAGGCTGAGAAAGTTGGGGCTGTTCAGCCTGGAGGAGAGAAGGCTGCGTGGAGACCTCATAGCAGCCTTCCAGTATCTGAAGGGGGCCTATAGGGATGCAGGGGAGGGACTCTTCATTAGGGACTGTAGTGACAGGACAAGGGGTAACAGGTTCAAATTTAAAACAGGGGAAGTTTAGATTGGATATAAGGAAGAAATTCTCTACTGTAAGGGTGATGAGGCACTGGAATGGGTTGCCCAGGGAAGTTGTGAATGCTCCATCCCTGCCTGTGTTCAAGGCCAGGTTGGACAGAGCCTTCGGTGGCATGGTTTAGTGTGAGGTGTCCCTGCCCATGGCAGGGGGGTTGGAACGAGATGATCTTAAGGTCCTTTCCAACCCTAACTATTCTATGATTCTAAGACTAATTCTTTCAGTTGCAAAGCCAAAACATTACCAGGTTAAAATTTTTACAGAATTCTCATTTCTTTTTTTAAGTGTAAATTACAGAATATCTGCAGCACTATTTTTCATTTCATTTCTTTCCCATCTAGTATAGAAACAGAAGTCACATGGGTGATTCTTGAGAGAAATGCACAGCCTCACAACGTGTGAGCCAGAACAGCCCGCTCATACATACTTTTGCTGAAGTTCAGTGGGTAAGGATGAAGTGCACCCCTGAAGGCTCTTAATTAACTACTGTGATTTTTTAATTTTCACAGAATCACCAGGTTGGAAGGGACTCTAAGATTATCAAGTCCAACCCATGCCCTACACCTCCACTAAACCATGTCATTAAGTTCTCTATCCAGTCTTTTTTTAAACACATCCAGGAATGGTGACTCCACCACCTCTCAGGGCTCCTAATACATCTCAGGGTTTTCTTAAACCAGTATCTGGCTATTTCAACTGTAAACTGTCAGCTGGTTTTTAAAAAAAGTCAGTAATAAAATTGTGAAAGTATATTTTAGGGTTTCAGCCATTGCTGAAACCTGAGCCTGCAGGCCACATCAGATGCTTAATAATATTTACTACAACAATGGAAAGAACCTAGATTAGAAGGAGCGACAGCCTTCAGAAAAGGGAAGGCAGACAGTGAGAATGTTCAGGGGCTGTTTTCCCATAATTGCTACTTTTGATGGCAGAAGATAATGGTCTTCTGATTAGAAAAGTTTCTAACTTTGTTCAAATGAAAAATAGAGTAATAGTGTAAAGGTGAACCTGAACAGCCCACGAAAGTTACCAATACTATCATTTTTAGTTCCTGTAGATAGGGCTTTTCCCTCACATCACACATACAGTGCACAGCTTCAGGTAACAAAATTACTTACAGTGGCTGTTCCTGACCCTTTCTTTCATAAATATCTGCTTGAACTCCTTTAAACTCAAACTGAGAAAAATCCCAAGGTATGTCTCTCCTTTCTAATCCGCTGTTTCATTCTTACTCTGTTTCCAGCGACTTCTCCAAATGACACTTTATTGGCGACTGTAAAGCTGTATGTCCAGCTATGGGGCTCTGCTAAATCTCATGCAGAAGAACTGAATTCCAAACATAAGAACTCACCACAAATTGCTACAGCAGCCACCATTTAACTGCAATGGAGGGCAGACACACATAGCTCTTACCAGTAAAGTGTTACTCTATTTCTCTCTTCACATTTTAAAGCAAATAATCCATTATTTTTACAAGGGAAAAAAAAATGTTTATATACATGGATAAAAAACACTTTAAAAGGACAAAATACAGCTACTCTGATGTAAGTCTTCCATTTTCATACATTAAATAAATTCCAAGATCCTGTCTACAGTTAATTTGGGAAGAATCACAAACATTTACACAAAGATTCAAAAATGCACCAACAGATTTTAAGGTAAAATAATTTAGACTTAAAAAAAAAAAAAATCAACAGAAGACGTCTCTGCTAGATTAAACAAGATTGTATAGACAATGTTGACATTTTCAGTAATTAAATCCTGAAGAATAGTAACTGGGATATGTTTTGCAAATTATGTCACTGCACATACTTAAAATAAAACAAACATAAACCCAATTTTTTCCAACTGCAGTTGGAAAAAATACAATCTACAGCTGCTATTTTCCAACATTTTTTCAGCAATACAATCACCCCCCAAAACAAAATTTCTCTGTAATTAAATACTACTGCATTTCTGACCACTCAGCTTTCTATGGCTGAGACCATAATGTCGCCATTTAAGAGCCACTCGCAACTTACATCTATTTAAGAAATTATCGATGTTCTTGTTCTTCCTCAGTGCCGGATAATCCAGGTCAAGGACCAAAGAATTCAATCCATCCTGGGGAAAAAATGAATAGAAAAAGTTGAGTTCTGAAGTCTTAATTAACAACTTTCTTAAAGCTACTGCACCAAGACTGACAATACATTATTCCAAAACACGTTACACATTCCTAGTAGGCAAATCAAACAAGCTCTCAAGTGTGTTTATAAAGCACCAAAGGAGCTAATACACACGGACTGACTCCAAGTTGGTCTATAAACAGTACAGACATTACCACAGATTAGTGTGGCGCTGGGACTTAAATTGGAGTATTAATCTTCACTGGTAAGTAATCTTACTCATTAAACACTGATTTAAGATATTTGAGTCAATCTGTGTTCTTACTTCCATTACACTTTTCCTGCATATTCAAAACCTTCATGTTTGTATTACCCGTATTATTGCTTAGATCACAGACTCTATTTTCTCATTCTCAAAAACCATCTGCACATTCTTCCTCTTCTTGGAAGCAGGACAGAACCTAAACTTAACATGACAATTCAAGACATAATTCAAGCTTACCAGACTAGATTACTTTTTCTAAGCCACCCAAGAGAAGACAAGCCAGAACTCTGCATGCCATTCTGCCACCAATTATCAATGCCTCCACAGAAATTGAGATCTCTTAAAACAGCAAGAGATGAGATCACCAAAATCTAGATTAAAAATAGCATTTTAAACGCCTGTTACAAGACTTAATTTCACCTTCAGCAACCTAGAAAAACTTAAAAATCTGCGCTTCAAAACACAAAGTCCTTTCTAGTTACAGAGGGAGAAATAAAAATTAGTTTCAGATACTAAGAAGAGCTCGAGACTCTGTTCATACTCAGGACCTCCAGTGATCTGCTTGAACTGCCAGCTTTGTTCATTGCTCTAAGGACAAAAGCCCAAGACTGTTTCTTCAGGTTTTTGAACCTTGACAGGGCATCACAGAGACTTAAGTCAGGGGCCACATCACATTTATTAATAGGCTGCCAATAGAACTAGGCAGCTTTTCAGTCCTCTTAATAACTGATGCTACAGCTAAAATCCTGCTGATCTATTTCTATTTTCTTAATATATCTGGAAAGGGATCATTTTTTGCAAATACCACTAAAAGTTTTTAAACTCATTCTAATAAAGCATCTATGCAGACAGAGCTCAAGGCAAAGGCCATAATTATCAAATACATTTTCAATGCCAGACTGTCCTAAATAAGCACATACACAGATAAGGCTACCTCATGTGTGGAGATGTCACTTTTCACCACAGAAAGAATTCATGGTTAAGCACTGCTTAAAAATTAAGTTATTTGATTGCATTTTTTTTTTTAATTTAACCTAACAAATGAAAAGTGTCTTGGCAAGTGTCACAGACAAGCTGACAAAGAACAGGTCAGACAAGTAAAGTGGATTAAAAACAGGCTGAAAGACCAGGCTATGAAGATTGTGATTAGTAGAACCAAGTCCAGCTGGAGGCCAGGCACTAGCAGTATGCCCCAGCACCCAGCACAGGGGCCAGCACTGCTTAACATCTTCATTACTTTCATTACATCTACTGCACCCTGCAGACAATACAAAAGCAGGGGGGCTGACACACCTGAATACTATGCTTCCATTCAAAGGGACCTCAACAGGCAGGAGACCTAGACAGAAGAGAGTATCTCAAAGTTCTTCAAAGGGAAATGCCAAGTTCTTCTGGGGAGGAATAACGCCAGTCACCAAGTACAGGCTGGGGGCTGACAAGCTGGAAAGCAGCTTTCCAAAGAAGGATCTGAGGGTCCTATTGGACAAGCTGATCATGACCTAGCAATGCATCCTCGCAGGGGGAAAAAAAAGACCAACAACCCCCTGTGCTGCATGACAGAAAGCACTGTCAGTAGGGAAACAGATGATACTTCCTCTCTGCACAGCACTGGTTAGGATACCCGTGGAGTGCAGCATCCACTCCTGGACTCCCCAAACCAAAAGGGCAGGGACCTAAAGGAGTGAGTCCTTCAAAAGGCCATGAAGATTAAGGCACTAGAGCATTTCTTATTGGAAAGGTTCAGAGAGCTAGGAGCCTTTAACCTGGAGAAGACTTAGTGCAGGGGATCTCATCACTGTGTACAGATATCTGATGGAGGGAATGAAGAAAAGGTAGTACTCACTGACAGGATAAGAGAACAATGGGTACAAGGTTAAAATATATGAAATTCCACCTGAACAAAACACAATTTCCTATGAGGATTATTAAGCACTGGAACAGATTGCCCAAAGAGGTCATGGAGTCTCCACTGGTGGATATATTAAAAACCTGACTGGACATACTCCTGGGCAACCTACCCTAGCTGGCCCTACATTGAGCAGGGTGCTGGACCAAATAATCTCAAGAGGTCCTTGCCAACCTCAACCATCCTGTGATATATGCTGAAGGTATTTACACTGCCACAGAGAGAAAAGGTGAATTTTCATACTTTGATCTATTTAACATGGACTGCATTATGAAGGTCTTGTATATCATGTATTAGAATTTTCTTACAAAAAGAAATAGAAAACAGTGTTAATAACCAAAAATTAAAGTCAATTAAGAAGACAGAGTTTCTTAATTACTTTAAAAACAATATTTATAGGCATTATTTCAGCCTTGACCACAACTGCTCCTGCATGACCCATTAAGGATAAAGGAGTAATGCGCTAGGCCATGGTACTCATTTTTCAGGTGTCAAAGCATGTGGTCTTAAATTCAATGACATTGTTGTATTGCAAGGTCCAAAACAACAATAACTTCCAATTTAAACCGAGCTCTGTATTATCATTGCAGACGTCACTGCTTTTCCCCTGCGTCATTTTGATTCCATGGCCTTTTTGTGGGCTATAAATACCGAGAACCATATTTGCAGCTAATTTTATTAGCTCTTTCTGCCTCCTTTTCATGGACTTCTGGAAACAATTTTCACAAGTAGCTATTAATGAACAGAAATTTGAGAACAGCACAACTGCCTGTTGCTAACTATTTGAACGCACCCTAACTCTTTAGGACAGTTAGCTACAGCTGGCATCAAAGAGAGGTGATTAGTATCAGCACCAGGAGGAACAGAGTGTTAATTATTTTTATCCCTGTGAACAAACATTATTATCACACTCTTTTAAAGACAAGATATTAATCTTTTGAACATAATTCTAAGGTAAGGGATTTCAAGTCCATATCAACATGTAGCCTATGAAAGACTTGCTTGCACATTGGCATTTTGTCAAGTGGTCTTTCCTTGAAGCTTTACATTTTCATTAAAAGACCTAGTTTCCATTATTTAAGATGAAAATTACACTACAATTAAGAAGCTGGGTCAAAAGATTACACAGTAAAACAGACCGTTCAAACTGAAGAGAAGCAATCCAGGAAATGACATCTCCCCTGTCTCGGCCTCACAGATAAGTCACTTCAACCAGGAAATGTGCTATTAAAGGGATTTCACTGTTCGCTTCCTCTTTCTGCTATTACAAAAGGCTCAGAAGCTAACAGGCCAAAAATAGCAACTTCCAAACAAATGCAATGCTGGTAAAGACAGCTCTGCCCCTATCAAAAGCCTTTTGCTCATGCAAACATGCCAAAATGTTCTCCACAACTTGTTTTCCAAGAGAAAATTCCAAACTTGATATTTTTGCAACATCCTCATGTAACAGGAAAAGAGCTCCTGGCCACTTGTGGCAGCAGCTACCACCGCTAGGGACAACACAGGAGCCCGGCTTTCCCAGCAAACAGCCTGCAGTGTTACAGACATGAATGAACTGAAGAAAAAACAGGCAAGAAAAGTTCATGATATGGGAACTAAGTATTTATGATCTCCTGTGACAAAAGGGACAGCAATAGGGAGAAACACTGGAATGAGTTGTCAAAGGAAGTCGTGAGTGCTCCATCCCTGGCAGTGTTCAAGGCCAGGTTGGACAAAGCCTTGCCTGGCATGGTTTAGTGTGGGGTGTCCCTGCTTATGGCAGGGGGGTTGGAACTAGATGATCTTAAGGTCCTAACTATTCTGTGATTCTATGATAATGAGATCGGTGTTAGTTCCAGGCAATCCCACTGAAGCCCTCACCAAATCAAATCATGCTGCTATGAATTTCTGAAATTAAAACACGTATTTGAACCTAACATTGATATGTACATGTAAAGAGGGTGTCACAACAGCTTTGGCTACTGTGATTTATTCCTTGCTTTCACAATGAGAACATAAAACTCAGGATGACTAAAAAATATGGCTGAACAGGAGAGGTATCAGTTTCTTCAGGAACCAATTCATAACCCTGCAATAACTGGAAAATATGAGAAGCATGATCCGGTGAAGGATGTCTTTTCCCATGGCGGACAGGTCGGACTAGACGATCCTTCAAGGTGCCTCCCAACCCAAATCCATGCTATTCTATGAGAACTTCACTAAAACATTACATATAAGAAAAACAAAACCCTATTGATTTTCCCTTCCAAACCCTCAAATAAAATTAAATAAAATTTTATTTATAAATGCAGTGGAAAGGAAGGATAGAGAAGTCTGTAATTTCAGATTACATGTTTCTAACTTGACCTACATACTTTTAAGGCAGAACTTCCTAAATCTATGCACACAGGAACTACCTATTTAATGACTTCACCAGCATTAAACCCCCGCTACATTCTTCCATATGCAAAATGGACCCTTAAATAATTCTGGTCTACTTTTGGATATAGGGTGAACAGATCAGTAAGAGCATACACTACAAAAACAACTGAAAGGTTACATTTAAGATAAATATACCATTTTCCCCATCATATACTATTACGTATCATTATGATATGTTGCAATTAATTTTCCCCTCACTTTAGCATAATTAGTATGTGAAGGAATAATTCAGGGCATGATAATGCAGCCAACATTTACCATTGCGAGGTCTTGCTATTCTAGGAGTTCTTTAATAGTTCAATATTAATTAACAGATTTAACAGTATTATGTACAGCTTAGAAACGTAAACGCAACTGCTGTCCACAGATATGTAACTACTTAACAATAGCTTTTACTTACAATCTGATTTCTGCAAATGAAAGTAAACAAATATTGGCTGAAACAAAAAAGACTGAAAGACTTTTAATGTTGTCTGCTACTGAATAAATGCAAATTTTTTCTTCATCATACAAGCAATACTCCTCAAGGAATGTCATTTCATGTGCTACATCCTACATGGGTATTTTAATGGTTTTATACAATTTACTTTGCTATTACAGTGTCAATCTGTTCCATTGTACGAACAGGATGATAACAAACCAAAAAGAGCTTAATTCTTAAATACTAAGAAAATAATCTCAAAATTGTTCATGATGCCACAAGAAGAACTTTAAGGAACAACACAGTGGAACAGCAAAAGCTTGTAAATAAAGATCAGAAAGGCAAAGTTGTATAATGAGCTGCAGTTTACAATGGACAAGAGGAACTAATGGAACATATTTTATATAAGAACAATTAAAACAGAAGTCCATTAAGAGTTAAAAAGGGCAAAGAGAGCACAGAAGGCTTAAGTGTTCCATGCTTTCCTCAACAGTTTTGGGTTTTTCTTTGCTGTTACTTATCTGGATGTATTTACAAGGGATAAGAACAAAATAATCCTATTTACAAGGGATAAGAACAAAATAATCCTAAAGAAAATCACTACACATGAAGAAACATGCTGAGGAAGCAAGATCAACTGAAATTCAGTCTAAAACTCAATTTATGGAGACTGTCTTAATCAATTTTCTTTGAGACTTCAGGAGAACAGGAGAGGTTATCAGGACTGAAAAGGACAAATCAAAGCACTACTGTAATGGGCGAGGGCTTTCCAAACTACATAACACAATACTTGAGGAGAGCAAATTAGAACAAGACAATCAATTTGGAAACGCTCAGAAGATTCAGGGTCTCAACTGTTTTTTTTTATATTCTTCTCAAAAATGGAAGTGTCATGTAGCTGATTTCTGGCAGATTACATGATGTAATCGATAAGCAAAGCCTCTTAATATAGGAATAAAACACAAGACTCACCGTTCTTGTTAGGAAAGAAAAAAAAAATACAGTATAGAAAATCATGCAGAAAATGTCCAAAAGACAATTATCAAGACTTCAGTAATTATTAGGACCTGGAAAAGTGCGTAAAAAAAACCCCTCCCCTGGGTCTGTCCTGTTCCAGTTCTACAGAATACTTTCATTACCACAATAAAGAACAGAATAAAACCCCGCATCTATTAAGAGCAAATAAAAATCAGCAAATGATACCAAGCTCGGTCTTCTGAGCATCTGTTTTATTGCATTTATCTCCAAATGAATTAAAAAAAAATACAATCAGATGCAAAAAGAGAAGAAAAATCCCCACCAACATCTGCTTTTGAAGTAAATTAAATGCACAGAAAATGAAAATAATGAATAAACAGGAAGATAACAAAAAGACACAAGGTACAGCAGACTAGACGTCCAATCTAGGATGTATAAACAGGAGGTGAATTGTATAAGACCTCACATGGAAATAAGGTTCTTCTGTAAATAAAGATCAGAAATCATTTGCTGGTATTGTTACAGACTAAGCCAGAATATTGTGTCCAGCTTTTTGCATCTCTACACAGAGGACTGCAAAAGGCAAGCTGGAAAAGAACTGAAGGGAAGTTAACAAGAGCAGGGAAGTGATTAGCAATCTGTGCTAGGGAAGACTGTCAAGACTTGAGACTTTAACCTTAAAAAAAGGTTGGCCTAATAAGACAGGACAACTTCTTTCAAAAAAAAGAAGTTATGAGCAGTGATGATGGACATTTCTGCACATGCCCAGAAACAATGTGAAAAATGAGCTTATTTAACGGAATTAGTGAAGATTTACATTACAGATTAGGAAAAAATAAATCTAAATAGCATTAGTGAAGTACTGACTTAATAAACCTACCCAACGAAGTTGAAAAATCACCTTCATGAGAGTTCACAAGTTAGAAAAATATTACTTACAGTAGATGCATTCTGTGGACCCTGCCTCTGTGAAGAGGACTTTACTCGTTACAGCCTAAATTGCTTGAAAGCCTACCTGAAAACTTCAAAAATTAACTGAAGAAACAAACAAAAGCAGTAAATTAAACCAAAAAGTGAAAACTTGAGAAAGAGAAGTAGACTAGGAATATACAACTTGGTCTCTAAAATACTATTCACTTAAAAAAAACCCAATGGATCGACACTTAACCATTACAAGAATGCACATTTTCTTCCCAAATCAGTTCTTGCTATTTTCTCCTTACACCTTAATAAAATCAAACTAGTCATGTGTGTCTTGCTGGTTATCACTGTAGCCATGGGAAGTTCAGTAGTTCAGCATAACGTACTTTCATGTGAAGTCACTGTACATTTTCAGGTTCTTCTTTGATTTTAGAATTTGTATTGTTTTCAAAAAATTACTGTGCACTGAAGCCCAGAATTGCAAACCTGTTAAAATAACAGTGGAGATCATTTCTGATTTACCGTACCCTCCAATTTCCTTTATCAACAAGCTTAGTTCTTCAACAAGAAAGCAAAAAATGTCTAGTAATTTTGACTGTTAACTCTCCCACAATAAAGTATTTATGGTAAGTTCAGATGAAGACATCATAAGTAATCAAGCAGAATAGTACAAGAACTGGAAAAAGGCTACAAGTGCACCAAAAACCAAAGCCATGCCTGGAACTGTTTCTCTTGACACTCTGAAAAAAGTAGAATTACCTGCTGTTTCTTAAAAATACAAATGCAAGACACAGCTTCTCTTTGCCTAATCAGGGCTTTCCAGGGCTACAAATGAATAAGGAATCAGAAGTAACATTCAGAACACAGATAAAAAGTCAGGAAGCTCATCTGTGGTAGAGGTAGGAGACAGACATACAGTCAATTCTTAAAGCCATGTTTGTACAGAAGGCCATCCTTTTTCCATATTAAAAAGAGTCCCGCTTCTCCATTATGAAAATTATTCTGTTTATCTTTCTGTACCCTCAAACAATTCAGTGTGTCATGTTTGTTTCAGCATCTAGCAGCTGCATGTTCCACCATCAGAGTCACTTATTCCTCCATTCCAATGTCAGCTTATTTTTGGATAAATATATTTCTTACATACACAGATTCACAGAATCACCAGGTTGGAAGGGATCTGTGAGATCATCAAGTCCAACCCATGCCCTACACCTCCACTAAACCATGTCATCAAGTTCCATATCCAGTCTCTTTTTAAACACACCCAGGGATGGTGACTCCACCACCTCTCTGGGAAGATTGTTCCAATATTTTATTATTCTTTCTGTGAAAAACTTCTTCCTGGTAACCAACCTGTACTTTCCTTGGTACAGTTTGAGACTGTGTCCTCTCGTTCTGTCCACTGCTGCCTGGCAGACACCTGTCTACAACCTCCTTTCAAGAAGTTGTAGAGAGTGATAAGGTCACCTCTGAGTCTCCTTTTCTCCAGGCTAAACAACTCCAGTTCTCTCAATCTCTCCTCATAGGGCTTGTGCTCCAAGCCCCTCACCAGCCTCATTGCCCTCCTTTGGACGTGCTTGATCATTTCCACATCCTTCTTAAACTGAGGGGCCCAGAACTGGACACAGTACTCAAGGTGTGGCCTCACCAGCGCTGAGTACAGGGGATGAATAACCTCCTTGTTTCTGCTGGCCACACCATTCCTAATACAGGCCAGAATGCCATTGGCCTTCTTGGCCACCAGGGCACACTGCCAGCTCATGTTCAGCTGACAGTCCACCAATACCCCTAAGTCCCGTTCTGCCTGTACACTGTCCAGCCACACTGTGTCCAGCTTGTAACAATGCAGAGGGGTTTTGTGGCCAAAATGCAGAACTCAGAATGTTCCTTCATATAATGCAGATAGCTTTATCATATATTTTTACTAATTTATTTAGATAAATAAGATGCAAGAACACAACCTAATTACTAGAAAAGACACTTGTTAGAGTAAATAACGAAAGTGAGAACACCCTGGTTTACAGTATCTGGAATTCCAAATAACATGGCTTGAAAGGAAAAAACAAGATACCATCTAGAACCCTTCTCCCCAAAAGCATGATTGACTAGAAATAATAAAAGTACTTGTATTTTTCTTATCACTGATTCAGAACAAATGATTACAAAACTTCCCTGTACTAAAAATACCAGCAACTGTTTAAAATCTCTCTTTAGAACATTTTAGCACAATAAATAATAGCCTGCCTATCATATTATCTTCTGCCTACTTCATACTTGATGTCAGCAGTGTATTCTAATCAGCTGCACTGCATGTTTCTTAAAATGTAAGTGCAGTACTCCATCAGAATTCCATGAGCCTGAATTTCCAGTTAAAAGCAATAAGTGAAACAATCAAAATCACATCTTAATTTTGCAGCACAGAACTTGGGTGCATTATGGAGATACAGGTTTTTTGGGGTTTTTTTAGAGATACCAAGTCAAATCCATCAGGTATCAGGATATGCTGATCCATACACTAGCAGAAAAAGGCACCATTTCTACTCCAGGTGAAAAACAGATCAAGTCAAATAGAAATAGTCGAAATGGAGAGAAGTCCTATCATTTAGCTGATGTTCACATACTAACACATGGACATGTTTTGTGAAAAATGCTGGAAAAGTCCATGGTTGTAAAAATGACTGCTGGAAGAAAGGGAGTTTGCAGGTAAGAGACAGTCGTAAAGATTAAACGCACACAGAAAAAAACCACGGAAGGGCTAAAATTTGATTTTAAATAATGATGAGTCAAAAGACCTTGTTCAATCTTAAACTACTCTTGGCCTACTGTCTACTAATATGGACAAAACTATTCTTTTAAGATTACCTTTGAATGAGTAGCTTCCTAATGACATAATAAGAAAACTAACGTGATTTAAACAAAATGAGTACATATATCCATTTATACCAACCACCAACATCTAAAATAAATGTGGCAGGAGTATCAACATCAGGAAAACACGCCTTTATTTCTTTTTTTTTTTTTGCAATAATACTCATGCATTATTGATTGGTGAGGGGACAGGTTTTTAATTAAAAAAAATCCAAACAACTAAGCAGCCCTAAAAATTTGCTTCCTCACAGAATAGGATTTAACAATAAAGAAAATTATTTATAATAATTTAAAAATACGTAATTAGTAAACATACAGCATTTTCTTGAAATATGAATACTACTAAGGCTGACATTCTTGAAAGTAGTTGTATCTGTTCACAATCTTTGTTAATACAGACCTCTATTAGTGATAAATAAGGGCATGCAAACTGGAAAAACAACCCCACACTTTCATGGAATCTGTATTAATAAATGTATGTAAGTTTGTTTTTTTGTAGGACAATATGTTCTCATGGCACAATTCCCATTTCATGCCTGATACTACATTCATTTGGAGTTTCAAATAAATACACACATTTATTGCACATAGTTCCACAGTCCAACATGCATCTGCGAGCAGTCTTCACTGATGACCCCTGACTGCAGTTAAATTCACTATTAATTTTGTCTCTCAAACAGATAATGCATTTTACCTTAAAAAAACCTGGGATGCAAAGATGTTAAAATATGTAAATATTAGATGTGTCTAAATACATAAAATAGCAGAAATAACACTTTGATTCCATAGTGTTGGGACTACTAATGCAACATTCTAGTTTTAAAGCAGAAAAGGAACTTATCTGGATGATTTATGTTAAAACTCAATACATATGCTTCTAGGGATTCACTAGAGTAATAATTCCATCATGGGTAAAATTCATGATGATGGGATACTATCAAAGAACTGAAGTTTTCTCACCAACTGCAATAACTAAAAGCTATTTAAGAGGTCACTAGCCTCAGTCTTTAGGACTAGAAAAGAACACACTGGATTTCCTGACAAATCCAAATAGAAGTGTTGATCTCCTGTGTTTTTTCTCTGGAACAGAAAGAGTAAGACTGTCCTTGTTGTCTGAAATAATTTGGAGAAGCTTCTTACCCATGAAATACCTGCCAAAAAAGAGAAGAGGCAAAAAGCAATCCTTTCCTGCTTATAAGACCCACATAACTCGCTATCCTGTATAAAACAGACCAGATCCACACTTGGGAAAATATCTGCTGGGAGCAAAGGTTGAACCAAGATGACCTCCTGAAGTCTTCAAAGCTGAATCACCTTGCAATGACCTCTGACCTCAATGTATGCAGGTCAGCACCCTTAAAATCAGTTTTTGTATCAACAAGTCAATCATCTTCTAGACCAGAAGTTTCTGAAGATAATTCTTAAATGAGGAATTTCTTTACCACAAAAAAGCATGAAGTAAAGCAGTAGCAAAGTATGGCCGACAGAAACTTCCTCTCTGCAGGTTCTGAGAGACTTGATTCAGAAAGCTGGAAGAAAGGAGTGCCTACTGCAACGTGCTGCTGCAATTACTCATTTTTCAACTCCCTAAGCAACAAGTATGTTCTGTGCACAAATTTATGTTAATTATCTGTTTCACATATGAGATCAGTCAGGCCTTTCACACTGCAACAATCACTCCTCTAAGTTGTGGATAGACTGTATTAAGATCTTTGGCTGTATTTCCTTGAAGAGGAGGTGATGCAAAGGGCTACAGAAGAGAGCAGGAAATATTTTCTGAAGGATTTTTCAACTATTTCATCAACGAACTAATTTAGTCAGGAAGAACTGTTACTTGTTTAGTGACTAAAACCCACTTAAGGCAAGGTTTAATAGACATCAAAGTAAGTGCAAAGCCTTGTTGTAGAAGTTGCTAGCAGAAGAATTCACTATAAAATTTAAAATTTCTACCACAATTGACAATTTGAATCCCTACCACAAACAGGAAAATAATAGCTCTTGACTTATGATCTGTTTATCTAGCTCTAATTCCCAGTCAGTGGGTGTTATTACACCCTCTGCTCTATGAATCAATTTGCAGAAGCTTATACTGCTAATTGCAAGTTATATCACAAGGAATTGTATTTAAAAATAAGCTAAATGTTACATAATATTAGACACGAAAGAAAAAGTCCAAGTCACTGCAGCTTAAATCAACTATAACCAGTAAATACTTGTGTTAATACACAGTGTTAATACACAGCAGTTTACTTCAATAAGGAAAAAACATCACCTTGTCAGTGTTTGTGAGATATTCAAATGCTGTACAAGACCATATAAAATAAGCATATTATGTCAGCTCACTTACAGCAAAATACCCTGTACCAAGTGTAAAAAAAGCAGCTAAATATCTGAATGACTGTGCTTAAACCTATTTCTCTTAAACAGGGAAGCATTTAGAATTACACTAGAAAACCAAAATATACACACCTACATACACATCCTTGCACATGAAGACAGGTTCAGATCCTGGCAATGAAAGAGCATGAAGGGCAAGAAGGAAGGCTTCCATGAATAAATCAGCAGCTAAAGAAGTAAATGTGGGCACATCTTCTCAATGGGGTAGGACCCCTAGGGACAGAAGATGGGTGCTTGATGACTTTTTTACTGTTGTCCCCTAGGACGTACACAGCTCATTGGCAGGGGTCCTGGATGGTATCCATCTGGGGGGATGGGGGGGAGGTGTGTGTGTGAAGGAGACAGTCAAAACCACTATCAGGCTGCTCTCTGGTCATGGCAGCTGAGGGAGATTTCTGGTATCTGGAAAAGGGGAAATGTTGTGCTCATCTTCAACAAGGGAAACAAGGAGGACCTGCAGAACAACATGCATGAATACCAGTTAACCTCAGGACCTTGGACACCATTTCCAAACTCATGAAGAAAAAAATGTCAGCAAATTAATTAAAGAAAAATTTAGCTCCCTAACTACCACTGAACCATGCCACAGGAGAAACTGAAATTGTTTATTTCAAAAGAGAGCTTTCCCATAAAATTTTAAAATACTATTAACACAGACTAGTGCTAGAATTCTAGAGTAGCATTACAACTAGATACAATTTTTGTTCATAACTGTCTTTAATAAAAAGACCACATAGGGGTTTCACAGGTTCTCCTATATACATATGTAAAAATATTACACCAACAAAGCAGTTTATGTTGTTTATCTGAACTTCTAGTAAGGTGTTCAACATGAATTCTTATAGTAATCACATAGGCCAATTGTGTAATGAACAATCAGTTGAGTGGAATGCTGAGCTGGCTGGACCATCAGGCTTGAAGAATCATCATGATCAGTAGTATCATGTTCAACTTGGCAGCTGGTGACCACTGGCATTCCCCAGGGACTGATAATGGGACCAATACTGTTTAATGCTTTTACTAATGACTCAAAAGCTAGGACACCACGTACCTTCAGCAGCTTCATGGGTATCAACAGCCAGCGGCAGCAGCTGCTATGCTGGAGGGCAGGGCTGCTATTCAAAAGGACCTGGAAAGACTGGGAAAACGGGCTGAGGGGAGCCTCACTCAGTTCAAAGACACATGCAGACTCCCCCATGTGAGATGGAATTCCACCACACACCAGGATAGGCTTACATTTGCCAGCTAGACGGTGGCTCTGAGGAAAAGGATCTAAGGGCCCTGGTGAACAAGAAGCTGGCCCTGAGTCAGCAGCAGGCTCTGTAGCAAAGGGGTATGACAAGGGGCAAGAGGCACAAATTGCCACATGGAAAACTGCAACTTGCTATACAGAAACCTTTTGTCTACCATGGTCAAACATTGGAACAGGTTGCCCAGAGATGATGTGGTATCTCTGTATCTGGAGATTTTCAAACTTAATTCTTAAACATCATCTGTTTGAACCTGCTTAAGAGTCTGCCAGTGGCCTGGGCCAGAGGACCTTCACAGGAACCTTGCATCCTAAATTATCATGAGTCTTTTTATTCAAGTCTTAAAATAGCTTCAAACAGAGCTCAATTACTGACAGGACGTTAGGTAAATCTCCAGAACTATTGCAAATTATTTGACCACACACTGCTGTTAGAAGAGCTGACAGGATATTTTGTGAAACAATATTTCATTGTGAATTATCACAGTGTCATCAATCACTGATCACATGCTGAAACCTATTCGATTCAAAGGAGATAAAAGTTGTCAAGATCTATGAGACAGAAAAACACCAATAGCTACCTCAGAGAGTCCTCAAAATGCCTCATCTGCACAGAGCGAGAGAATGTACATGGAGGCTTTCTCCCACATCTAGGCACTTCTGAGCTATTGGCTATTGCTAGAAACAGGGTAGCTAGGCTAGACAAACTCCTGATTCAATCTAGTGATCCACTTTCATGTTAATACTTTGTGCAACTGTCTCTTTCATTTCCACAGAAGCTGCTTCAATCCCTATAAGTAATTACAAGTAAATAAGACAGAGGCTTTCTTTCAGCTGCAGTATTGCATGCTCTGGACAAAAGAGGACATCAGGTGTCAAATTCATACAAAAACATACAAGGAAAAAGAGAAGAGCTTCAACAATAGAGATGAAGATAAACCATTCTGAAACCAGCAGTACATTGTGTTTTGACTCAAACATGAGAAAACAGAGGCTGGGTTCAACTGACAGCTCTGGAAACAGCCAAACCAAGTGCTACTGTTATAAAGCAGGCTACAAGCTTTCAGAAACATCTGAAAAGACTTGGTATCAGCCATATGTGGAATAACACAATTTTTCAAATCTTAGCAATAGACATTACAAGAAAACTATCATTTAGTGACATTTTAAAGTCATATGGCATCTATTTTAAGCTAACTCAAATGTTGGGAGTGGTGTTACAGCTACATACACATAAAAATATATATAAAGAGGAAAAAAATTCATAACTTAGGATATAACAGAACAAAGGTTGAGTGCCCAATCCTTCTTCACCTCCCCTTCCACATCATGATAATAGAGCATCGAACATGTGGCTGTGCAATAATGCTTTCTGTTCTCTTTCCCACATGCAACTTCATCTCTCACTCAGTGAAAACAAACCCAGCATTACTAAGTGCATAAAATTTCTGCATGGTAGTTTAAAAACAACATTTCAGGTATACTCAGTGTTCTAGAACTTGATTTTCATTACTACACAGACAATGCAAAAACCACTCACACTGCAGTTCCTGAAATACCATGACTGATTATCGATTTTACAGCTGGTTAAACCTCATTCTAGTTAGAAAAGGCTATTTGTTGTGGTAATACTCTAGCTGTTAACACTGAAATAAAGTGGGACACTTGGTCTGGTATTTGCATAACGAGTTCCCAGAACATTCTTCTTCCCAAAGTTTCAGCAGCAGGCGCAAATCAAATGGTTGGGTGTGCTTATGTATACAAGACCATTTTGTTTGCATTTCTGAAAAGGACTCATATCAAATTAGCAAAGGAAATTGCACTCTTGTTAGAAGACACCCAAAATCATAATGCAAATTGCATTATAAAGCCTTCCACTGCTAAGGGTGAAAATAGTTTCAAGTTGTAGCAGTATTTTAAATGTAAGATTTACCTTTAAGAGAACTCCAGTGTAATTTTTTTCAGATAGAACTACTAAATCAATTTAAAATTTAGCATCAGTTGCACAATTTCATCATTTTCAAATCAAAAAGACTTATCTGTATTAACAGAAGGAGTACTGTGAAATTGTTCTGAATTAGAAATAAATATATTTTTTCACAGTAAATATGTCCCTGAGCTATTGTACACTCACTATTCATTACAGATAAAGTAAAAATAAAGTTTTTGCTGTACTATGCACATTCATCTTTTCAGTCATGAGACTGTAACACAATTTTCAGATAGACACACAAAATTTTAAGCTCTCAAGAAAATATCCTGTCTAAATCCACTACATTTTGAAGCTGACATGCATCTTTATCTTCTTTTAAAACAGCTCCTGGTCCCCAGCTTCCTGTGCCCGAATAGGGAAGACAATGGTATGCACATGAGAGAGAAAAAGGATCCCCCTTTCTCTTTCAACTCACAAGAAAAACATTTATTGTTTTTCTAATATAATACTAATATACTAGCAAAAGTAATAATGCATAAATCCAGCATTATAAAATTTTAGTGCATTGATTTTAATGACTTAAGGGTGCAATAACCCACAATGCAGCTTACTTTCTAATATGTACTGCTAAATTTCGTATTACCTTGTACTACACAGTATGCAATTCTATATTTAAACCATCTCTTCAGTCAGAATGCCATCACTCTCAGTGGAAATGATACCAAAATAGAACTCCTAGAAGCAGTAATCCTTTATGCTGACTCATTTATCTGAAAATATAACTTTGGTTCTTCGAAAGCATATACCTAGCTTCACTATGGCCTCATAAGGGCAAACCATGCCTGAGCAATTTGGTGGCCTTCTATGATGGGGCTATGGAACTGATGGATGGGGTAGAGCAGTTGACATCGTCTACCTGGACTTGTGCAAAGTGTTCAATACTGACCTGCACGACATCCTTGTCTCTAAACTGGAGAGACATCAATTTGATAGGTGGACCACTTGGTGGATAAAGAACTGGTTGGATGACAGGCTGAGAAAGTAGGGGGTGTTCAGTTTGACGAAGAGAAGGCTGCATGGAGACCTCCTAGCAGCCCTCCAGTATCTGAAGGGGGTTTATAAGGATGCTGGGGAGGGACTCTTCCATCAGGTACTGCAGTGACAGGACAAGGGGTAATGGGTTTACACTTAAACAGGGGAAGTTCAGGTTAGATATAAGGCCAAAGCTCTTTGAGCGTGGAGAGGCACTGGCATGGGTTGCTCAAAGAACTGGTGAATGCTCCATCCCTGACACTGTTCAAGGCCAGGATGGACAGAGCCTTGGATGACAAGGTCTAGTGTGAGGCTCCTTGCCCATGACAGGGAGGTTAGAACCAGATGATCTTAAGGTCCTTTCCAACCCAAACCATTCTATGATTCTATAATTACGTGCTCAAATCACCCAAGTTTAAACGTACTTTTCAGAAACACTGAATTACACTTAGTTTTCACCACAATACAGCTACTTGTGAAACCTGACTAACGTGCAACTAATCCCTGACAGTCTGCCTGATCTTACAGTTACTTAAAAACATCTGTATAATAACCAGGCAATGGAGTTCCTGTTTGTAAAGTACATGTAACTGTATTTGCCTAAAAGCAGCAATGTAAAACTCCTTTTAAAAAGAGATTTTTTAGAGGAAGGTTTTGGGGTTTTCTCTCTAAAAAGAGTAGGAGAAGAAGTATTAAGGAGGCTAAGAAATACCACAATCACCAAATTAGTAAATATTTAAGACCTAAAACATTAATCATCATAAATATTGATGAAAGTTTGGCTTGAAAATTAGATCCCAGTTTCTCATGAAAAGGATTTGGAAGAATGAAAATCAACAAACAGGTTTGTACAATAAGTCTGGCACCGAAAATCAGGCTTATACTAAAAAATAAACCAGAAAAAACAGTCCAGAGTTTCAGCAGACACAATGCTGATGAAAAAGAGAGTCAACAGTTAAGAAGAGGAAAGGATAGAAAAGAATTACAAAGAGAAATGCCAAAGATCAGTCTAAAGTGATTTTAAAAGGAATTCTAAATATTGTTATCACTTAGACTGGGCAAAAGAAGAGAGGACCAGATAAAATTGTTATGGCCTTTTCAATCTGAATGATTTAATTTAAATTATAAACCAATGTTTCTGCATTGTCTTTAAATTGTATTTGCCACCAAATTGTATGACAAGTAATTATATACTAAAATTTATATTAAAATGTCTGCAAAGTGATTAAATAGAAATTTAGCTCCCTAACTACCACTGAACCATGCCATAGGAGAAACTATTCATTTCAAAAAAAGAGCTTTCCCATAAAATTTTAAAATACTATTAACACAGACTAGTGCTAGAATTCTAGAGTAGCACTACAATTAGATACTATTTTTTTTCATAACTGTCTTTAATAAAAGGACCACATAGGGGTTTTGCAGGATCTCCTATATACATAAATAAAAATATCACACCAATAAAGCATCATAAATTAACAATAACATTTTACAACTTCTTATCTGAATTCTTCCCAGTTTCAACTATGGAAAAATACACGTGCCTTAAAGTTGCTTGTTGAGCCAGTAAGCCAGACTTTTTTCAGATCATTCACCAGTACTGTACGTCATGCATTATATGATTTGTTATTTGTAAAAGGCTTCCAGGATCCCTCACATTACATCCATGGGAATAACATGGGGATAAATAATCTGTAAATGAAAGCTTGTTGTTTTATAATGTTAGGTTAACAGTCAGACCCAATGATCTTAAAGGTTTTTTCCACCTAAGCGATTCTATGATAGGGCTTAACCATTTTCACTGCACTGCAAGTGGATGATCTCAACAGCTGTTACTGTAACCTGAAATGCCAACAGACTAGTCTAGAAGGACTCCTGCTTGGAGAAGGTGCATAACCACCCAAGACCACCAATACATTTCTTTTCTCCTTCCTCTTACTAATTTTAACTCTACCAGTGTCACAGCTCATACCTCATCCATGCTGCAAACTCAACACTCAGGTAAGCACCTGACCTCCTTAACTGGGAAATAGGATAGTTTAACAAAAATGCTGCATTTCCACCCCTTTATCAGCCAAATTCAGAAGGAAAATGCACACTGTGAATGACAGACAATGGTCTCAAGATCTAAGTTTGTGACATGCCATACATTAAAATAAGCAAATATTTACCAGTATCGTTCATTACTGACAAAACATCTATCAATTCAATGAAAGAAACTAGCATAGCTTAATAGCATAATTTTCTGTTGTATCACCTGCTTGTTCCCACTTTGGCAGGATTTTTTACAGTAAGAATCATACAACAGTTAGGGTTGGAAAGGACCTTAAGATCATCTCGTTCCAACCACCCTGCCATAAGCAGGGACACCTCACACTAAACCATGCCACCCAAGGCTCTGTCCAACCCGGCCCTGAACACCACCAGGGATGGAGCACTCACAACTTTCCTGGGCGACCCATTCCAGTGCCTCACCACCCTCACAGGAAAGAACTTTGTCCTTATGTGTAATCTAAACTTCCCCCGTTTAAGTTTGAACCCATTATCCCTTGTCCTGTCACTACAGTCCCTAATGAAGAGTCCCTCCCCAGAATCCTTATAGGCCCCCTTCAGATACTCAAAGGCTGCTAGGAGGTCTCCACGCAGTCTTCTCTTCCCCAGGCTCAACAGCCCCAACTCTCTCAGCCTGTCTTCGTATGGGAGATGCTCCAGTCCCCTGATCATCCTCGTGGCCCTCCTCTGGACTTGTTCCGACAGCTCCATGTCCTTTTTATGTTGAGGACACCAGAACTGCACACAATACTGCAGGTGAGGTCTCACAAGAGCAGAGTAGAGGGGCAGGATCACCTCCTTCGACCTGCTGGTCACGCTCCTTTTGATGCAGCCCAGGATACGGTTGGCTTTCTGGGCTGCAAGCACACACTGAAGCCAGCTCATGTTAAGTTTCTCATTGACCAACACCCCCAAGCCCTTCCCCCTCAGGGCTGCTCTGAATCTCTTCTTTGCCCAACCTGTAGCCATGCCAGTTCAGGAGTTACCTAACACTTCCAAAGCTTACACTTACTTGATGTGTCCCTTGTCTACCATTGTATAAATACATTTGCTAGAAGTACTAAGTGCTGTATATAGCAAGAGTAGTTTAAATAAATCAAGAAAGTACAGTATCTTTTTATGATTTATCTTTCAAAGTAATAAACTTGTATAATTTTAAGCTTGGGAAAAACCCTCACTGACACCATCATTCAGAACTGTGCATGAAAGTTGACCCTTTCATGGTATAATTCATTTGCTGATTTAAATTATACAGATTTTTATTTGGCTTTAATAAACTCAAACAAGGCCAGGTTGGATGGGGCTTTGAGCAACTTTGTCTAATGGAAGGTGTCCCAGCCTGTGGCAGGGGTTTAGGACTAAATGATCTTTGAGGTCCCTTACAACCCAAAATATTCTACAATTCCATGAAATAGCCAAAATATACTATACACAAATACATGCTTAAAAGAGATCTATTGCTCTGCCCTTATCAAGCACTCTTAGCAAAGCCAAGAGCTGTTCCCTCCCACTAGCAGGGGCTGTATAGGTGCATACCTGACAGTGCAGCAGCCAGGAAGCAGCTCTGTGTTCCCCTGCAGCCAGCCAGGGATCCACAACGCACAGTGCATTGCTGAGCCCAGAGCAGGAATCATGGCCACAGGCAGGGAACAGCCACTCTGGTTCCCTTCTTCCACAGGTGAAGTCAAGAGTGTGGACATCCCCTTATGCATTCAGAAATGAAAATGAGAATTCCCCCTGTGCCAAGAAGCCTTCGGAGCTGCCTCCCCACCAGTATTTGCCAGCTCTTCCCTTCTCTCATAACACCTGTCTGTCTGAAGACCACAAAAGGGAAAGAAAATAAAATAAATCGCAAAATCCACAGACAAGCATCTTCAAACCTAGGAGACGGTCCTTCAGCTACATGTGAAAGTCACTTTACCAGAAATCAGGGTTGTTTGCTAGAATGTGTTGTTTTGCATATCAACTTTACATTTACATTTGCACTATTCGATTAACAAGAATACCAGTGAAGATATTAACTCACTCCCTTTGTCATGGAGATGTATTTTAAATATGAAACCTCTTCCTAGCACAATTTTATGGTTTTTGTATTTTAAAAAGCACTAGGGAAAAAAAATCTATGATGGGAAAATTAAGCAGTAAGTAAGTAAAAATCATACTGAAAAGACATTTCCACAAGTCTCCCAAGTTCTAAAATTTGCAATCTAATCTTACTTTAAAATATTCATGGAAACCTGCAACCACGCTTTGCTATATATTGAATTCTACCCCCTCAGCTGCTGTAATTAAGATTGTACGTGCAACGTTAACAGCATGAAGTTTTCACCTCATAACTTTAGGAAGTTATTANAACCACGCTTTGCTATATATTGAATTCTACCCCCTCAGCTGCTGTAATTAAGATTGTACGTGCAACGTTAACAGCATGAAGTTTTCACCTCACATCTTTAGGAAGTTACAGTCAGCCTTTGCTTCACTTAAAATAATCTTCCACTCACTGCAGGAAGCAGTTGAACAAAAGCAGAATAGGGCACCTGCCCACCCCTGGGAACAGCTGCTCAAATACTGTCCTCCGGTTAAGTACATGATTAGATGTGCCCCTTAATTTCCTGATTTGCCTCCAATTTAACAAGGTGCTACACAACACACAGCCATCTGCTTGAGCTACCGTGTGAATGTCTGTGTGAAAAGCAGGAATTTTTAACAGTATTACAGCCACTTGCAATTCATCCAAACTACGTGTTTGTCAAAATTAAAACTCTAACAAATACATGGTATCACACGTTGACATTCACAACATAAAAAAGTACAGCTACACTCAATGTAGCTGTAGCAACAGGAATCACAATGCTCTAAGCAGACTCACTTTCTGAGTGATTACATAATCACAGCATGCTGTAATCACACATATTCTTCCAGCTAGCAATGATCTGGGTAAACTAACTCCCTCTTTCGAAATGTTCTCACCAAGTCAAAAATGAGGACACATTCAAAGACCTTCAACGACCTCTCCAAAAGCCCTATGCCACAAACCACCCCCGGCTGCACAACCTTCCCACTGGCACCTCACATTCTACCAAAAGATTTAGCTCCTGCCCTGGACAGAAATAGACGGAATGTACATTTTAAAGTTAAGATAGAAGTCTGGAGATCAATGGAAATTTATGTTGTGATTTTCTGGGCAACACAGAGGAACATGAAGTACTGTCCCTATAAATGCAGAGGTTAGCTATTCTGCACAGTGGGCATGAAAATGAGATAACTTCTTTCATAACTTCCCCTTGCAAACCAAGTTGCACCAGCAGTTTGTGCTACATAAAAAAGGAGGAAAACTAAAAGTTTCTTACTGCTTCATGCTGCAATAAGGCACTTCAGATTCACTTTTTTTCTACTCAAGTCAGCAGAACTGCCTGTCTTTAATATCTCAGGCTTCTTAAGAAAGTGGTGCTTCAACTGTGTCAGTAATACAATGTCAGAAGTAGTTATTTAACAAAGCCACATTCCTATGTTCCTCATTTCTCCTGCTTTTGCCTTCTTGCAGTTTCATCCCTTGCTGTATCTTCATCTCAGCTTGATTCCCAGACAATTCTTCTTCATTACACGAGGTACCTGCTGTACTGACCTGAAATGTGTTACATCATGTAGTAAAAGAACTTTTCAAGCCTTCAGACTGAAAAGACCACAAACTTCTGAAGACTGGGGACATTTTAGGCAAGTCAAGCTCTTAAACAATTTTCAGAATCCTTCTCTTTCTATTACAACAGTTCAGGTGCTCTTTTTTCCTCCTCAGATGCACATGCATGCCTGAGGAGGGCACCAGGATGCTCCCCGTGAACTTATTGCCTTCTTTAGATTGCTCTCTGAAGGTTTTTCAGTTTTCAGTCTACACAATGGCAAAAAAACAATAGCCAAGCCTATTTCATGGCTAAACAATGGCACCCCACCAACTTCACAAAAACAGAGAAATTCTAAATAACTACTATTAATAACCATTTAGAAAGAGTTTCTGGAGGTCTACTGCATCGAATGATACTACCCCAGCATTCTTTATGGAAGTATTACACTCATAACACAATCTGAGTTAAGTTGCAGCTTTATTATAAACATTTAACTTCCATATGCTTCAAACAGAATTTTTGAGTGAGCAAGCCTACACAATGAAATTCAAAAGAAGTAGCCAGTGTAACTGAAAAATGCTGTCAATAAATTAGACAATGTTTAATAGAAGTGTTATTTAAGAGTACTTCAAAAACTTCACTGGAAAGAAAAGGAGGATCTAGTCTGGCACCATCTCCTGAGGAGATTCATATCACTGCATAAACCACTGGGGTTTTCAAACACCAACATCAACAGAGTACCTGGGTGGCCACATGAGCTTGCAGCCTTACATTTGTAGTATTTATTTTCCATAATTTCTTGGAACGCAGTTCGCAGTTTAATGTAGAAACCTTCCCAATCTTTGTTTTAGTTATGTGATATCATTTCAATGTCATTTCACCTCTTTCATAAGATACAGCTTTCAGCCAATTAAGCCTTCCATTAAAAAGGTTATGTAAATGAGAACATTAATACATGCTCTCCCCTCTTACACATTCATTCCCTAACGAGACATTAACAGTAATCACCTAAGAGGTTTATAAATAAAATCTATGTACTGTATCCCTCCTACATTGCCTACCTCCAGGTCTCAACATCTCAAAACATCTGGCTTATACAAAACAGATATTGCACACTTAACTATATAGAAAGTATAAAAGTTATTTTAAAACGCATGCTTTTGAAAAAATAAATATGATAAATTTGAAACCTATCTTTAAACATATTCTAGTCTATTAAAATCATTTAAATAGGATTGCGTTAAAGGTAAAATGAGAAAAAGCCTAGAAGTTGTAGTAAATTACTCTTGGAATACATGATAACATAGTTATTTTCTGCACTTTTTAACAAAGCCTGAAGGACTTCCACAAATAACAAATGTGAAAATGTTGTAAACCTAAAATATGTTGGTAACTGCATTAATTCACTGAAGATAAATAATCAAAAATAGTTCTTTGAGAGGGATACCAAGATGGAATTTAGTGATCAGGTTGCACTTTTTCATTAAGATTTTCATTCTTTTCAAATGAAAATAACTTTCATATGAATTATCATTACATGGCTATCTAATATACATGCAGTATCAAGGACAAATGTAAAAGAACCCTTTGAAACTTATTTCTTTCCATTTGCTCCCAACAGCCATTACATTGCTGATGCTTCAGGAAGCATTTCAATAGAAACTGCAGAGAAATCAGAAGCTCAGTTATGCCATAGTTAAGTAAAATGTAACATCCACAGCAGTTAAAATGGATGTCTCAAGAACTTACTCCACCTGACTCTTTCCAGAACAAACTTCTAAGGCAGGTTAACATTATCATTTGCTTCCAAAGCTGGGTATGTTGCAGGCATCTAACAATGAGTAAATCAATTATAGCAACCCACAGTAATTTTCAGGACTGCAGATTAACCAGTCAAGCAGCATAAGTTTGCATACAGCAATGATCTATTCAAGGTCTGAGGATGAAGTTCCAGGACAGTCTAAACCAGTCTCCCTGTCCCCTAAACAAAAATCCCCACCCCACCCTCAGCGATGCCTTTCCCATCCTGAGTAAGCCAGTTTAGGGAGCTAAACTGGACAGGTCTTTTGCAGTTTTCCTTTTTGGCCATTTAGCTCCTTATCTGGCCATGTAGTGAACAGGTATAAGGAAAATAATCAGTGGAAAGGCAGCATCAACCATGACAGATCAGCTGGATGCACAGGGAATTACTCCTGAGAAAATGTCATTTCATTAAAACTTGAAAAACTGAGTGTGGGGGAGAAACAACCAACCAACCCACCAAAAACTGTAAAGAAGTTGTTTCTTTTATTTTACCAATACAACTTCAATTAAAAAATGTATAAATTCATTAGAACTGATTGCTTCTGCTCATACTAATCAGTCTATTTTAAGAACAGAAGATATATCCATAAATTTGCAAGAAAAATATGCTGAAAATACTATCAATAGCTATTAGATTTTCCACAGAAAATGTTTTACATTTCACTGAGTTATGGTTCACATCCAAGTGGACACACAGATGTCTGGAGAACAAAACACTCCCTACATACTGTGAAGAGGCATCCAGTAAATTCATTTTTATTTCCTGACAAGCAAATACACAAAAAAAGGCAGCAACATGCCAAAATGGTCAGTATTTATTTCATTGAATACTATTCAAACATTAACACTGTACCTCCTTATGAAATAGAGCATGAAATTTAGAGACAGTAAAAAAGAGAAACGTAATTTGTAACAAAGTCACACTGACATACTGCACAAGGGTCACATTCAGCTGCAAATTAACACACACCTACATCAGTAAGTATGTATCTTGGGAAAAGATTAATCACAAACTGTTCTCATTGAAATAATTCTATTTGAAATGGATCCATCCTCTACAAAGAAATAGTACCATCACTTCATCTCTTCAAATAGTTTTTCTTCCTCATTCTATTTAAGACAATAGTCATGACCCTCCTCATAAAAGTGTTGTTTGGATTTGTATTAATTAGGTTCACAGAATCGTGTATCCTGAGTTTCGTGTATCTGTGCTGTCAACTTGAAAACCTCTTTCCTCCCTACACTTCAAAAACAACCCCATCCTGCAAAAACCTGTTCAGACTCTCCTCCTCAGCTTCCTATCCCATTCTGCAGATAAACCTTGGTTATTCACTTCATCTTAAATCTTGACTGGAGTACAGCCATACAATCTTATGGACATGAAGACTTCTGGAGTCTAGTCCGGCTGTCCAAAACACCGCAGTATTCCTCCACAGCCAGACTGGTTGCCTCAATACACCTGCCTCTGCGTCCTGTGGTTGATTTAGACTTGGAATACTGATCTTAGGACTCATGAAGAAACGCCGTCCTCTTGAACTGCACCTTACAGTATCAAGGCTCTGGTGAAATCTCCCACCTGAAGATCCTGGTCTATAATCACATCTTGAGCAAACAGGATTTCTACAAAGAGATAAGTTTTATCATCTCCATCCAGAAACCTAAGCTTTTGAGAGACTGATCCAAAATGAGGGAATGACTTTTCATGCTAATTAAACATCACAGAAATGCCAACCAAGTTCTCCAGTGCAAGCTGCATTTCCTAGTCAGTTGTTGCTTATTTGCTACAATATATGTCTCTAGATATCATAGTTAAGGAAGCCAGCATAACAGCTTACAGAAAAAAAATATAATTCCCCAATCTTCAAGGACAAGCACTGAGGGCCTCCTGCTCTGCAAGTCTGAGACAGACTTCAGTCTTCTTTACCTATGTCGAGCTTGTTTTTAAAATGCATTTTCTAACACTGAAATATGTTCTTTCAGCAACATTTGATGTCTGTGGGAGAAAGTTTCTCCTACATACAATATAAAGGTTAGTAGTTACCATAACTACTTATAAAATAAGTAGTTAGGAAATAATACAATTTATCTCAGAATTTAAAAGTATATTTATTCTTTAAAGATTGCCTGTGTGCATACGGAAAGAAACAGAAGAAAGATAGTAGCGGGTTATTATTTGACAGTTTGGGTTGAAATTGCTTTTTAAAGACTAGCCTAACAAAGGTAGTTCAGCCCACACCAAGATGAGCAAACTATATGTAAAGCTGAAGTAATTGTCACTAAATGCTTCATAAAATGAGATGAACAGGACAGAACATCTGTTAGCCATATCACCTGATTAAACTTACTGAAAAGCCCAGAGGAAAGAAAAGACAGGTTATATATGTATTTCCTTACTACAAACACTGAAAAATAGTTTTTATTATCATTTCCAGTGTTACATACTCAAATTTGTCCAAGTGGATAAATAACACAGAAAACTGCCATGTACACATACATATACGCATAACAAGACGCACTATAACCCCCTAACCAGTGATCTCAAAAAAAGGCTGCCAGTACCATGGAAAAAGGATCAATTGTCTTTAAAATACAACCCTTTATGAAAAATAATGAAAAGGTTCTAGAAATCTCTTCCTATTTAAATATGCGATAAACCAGTAATTTTAATTCTGTGATTTTCATCACTGTGGCACAGTTGTAAATACTCCTGTTACACTCCAATGCAAGTTTCACCCGAATATTCCAGTAACAGAACAAAACATCTGGAGTCTGAAAAAAATTAAATCATCACTGGGCCCAGGATGTCTTTCCTTTCCTCTTCCTCCAATTATTTCTCCATGAGGCATACAAAACTCACTCCAAAAACACAATGACATACCTGAGAAAGAACAGGTAGCATTCCATGTAAGTCAGTTGAACCCATCACTAAATTACTGAATGTATTACTAAATTTCATATACGGTAAGCTTTGGCTTCAAAGCAGTTAATGGCTAAGCTCACAGAACTACATAATAAGAAACATTCAAACTTTAGGTCTAAGACATCAGAAATTCACTTAAAACAAAATGTATTCTTACTAGGAAACAGACCTCAGTTGTTAGTCTTAACTGAAATGGTTCTGTATTGCTTTAAGATGAGAGGAAAGATCAAAATGAATCGATACAACAAGTATCCTACAAATCAAAGACATGACAAAAAAAAAATACTTGCACACTCACTGGCAACACTCATCAAATCCACTGTCCTCTGGTCTAAAACAACCTCGTGCCTAAAGCTGGGCCTATAAAGCAGTCCTACCCACATAACTGTATTTACTAGAATGTTTTAAACTAAACAATCTAAGCACTTGAAAAACTACAACCTAATAATACATCTGAAGAACTAAACCCCACCCAAAAAGTACCTTTGAAAGAACTTTCAGGAAACTTCTCTTAAGGATCCCTTTTACTGTCATGATTAGCTAAGTAATAATTCTTTTAAAAATACCCTAATTTATCTATCTCAGCTGTTTATCTCAGGGAAAAGAATTTATAATGGAAGACAGATATGACAGAAAATACTAACACCCAAAGAAACTCCACACTGTGGCAGAGAATCTTTTTTTCACCTTTTTTGTGACTAGATGATATATTCATGTTTTAGGAAGATCTGGACAGCATAACAATACAGGTTTTGGATTTGCTGTATTTGATCTTTTCACATTAGCAGTCAAAAAAAATATAAAAAGGAGCTTCATAAAAATAACTAATAGCATCCCTTGGGATACACACTTTTCTGAAAGGAGACTGCCATTAGCATGTCTGAGCAGAAGATCTGGTATCTACAGAAAGTGATCCTGTCATGGTTCCTGTATTCTAATGGTGGAAAAAAAATGGTTTTGTATCACCCTCAATCTGTCTTGTTACCAAACACAGAGCTCTGAATTGCTTAATACCATGCTACAAATAGGAAACAAACTGAACATAAAACTGAGTGTGGTGACACTACAAGTGTCTGCTCCATCCATAAAACATATTTGACAGAGTTTCAGAAGATCTTCAGACAAAGAATGAAGAATATCAACTCCAGTTTTAACTCCAGTGAACTACTGGCCTATCCTTCATGTAAATTCCATGAAGGCCAACAAGGCCAAGTGCAAGGTCCTGCACCAGGACTGAGGCACCCCCAGTATCAATACAAGCTGGGGATGAAAGCAGCCTGAAGGAGGAATGAAAAACTGACATGAGCGGGCAATAGGCACTCACAGCCCAGAAAGCAAATCATACCCTAGCTGCATCAAAAGGAGCGTGACCAGCAGGTCAAGGGAGGTGATTCTGCCCCTTTACTATACTCTCATGAGACCCCCCCACCAGGAGTACTGCACCCAGCTCTGGAAGCCCAACATAAGCAGGAAGGTTAGACTAAATGACCTCTAGTGATCCACTCCAGCCTCAACCATTCTGTGATTAAAAATACTTTTTTCTTCTACCAACTGTAAAAGTAAACATTTATTTTCTGTGGAAACTTCAGAATAGTTTTATCTGTGATAAATATACCCACCAACATAGAACTAACCCCTTTTTTTTCTTTAAATTTAAGAAGTCTGATGAAACACGATATTACTAGTTGATGTTTTTGCCATGATGTGAGAATACGAAATCAGAAAATTGCAGAAGTGTAACGTAAAATTAGTATTTATAAATTTACAAATTTAATCCAGTCAGGTATCAAAGCAGGCTGCACTGATCTCAGCCTGCTTTGTGCCAGTGTAACATAATGCACAGATTAGAGATGGAGCAATAGTAACATGGCAATAAGAACAACTTCCAAATAAGCACTGGCAGCTAAAACCTCAAATTAGTAATTTTGGCATTTTGTACACTGATGGATTCCACTGTTTTCAGAAGAAAATATCAGCCAGTATTCATCTTTAAAACAAGCTTGCTTACACACACAACGCTGTTTTTTCCTAAAACAAAGGGAAAGAAACAACAGATTAAAGCAACAGGCTACAATACCAAAAAAATAGGTTCACATTACCCAAATTCAAACACAGACAAATACTAACAGGAATTGGCCCTTTACAGGTTCCTTTAAAAAATAAAACTTCCCAGTTTCTACAATTTTCTCTATACATAGGTTAGCATGACAGTGTGCTATTACCCACTACTTCCTTATATAGATCTGAATGCGATAGAACTTATTTCACTTTTTTTTCTAGTTCTTTTTTTCTTCTAAGTTTATATTAGCAGATTCTAGCCGAAACTAAAGTTCTTTGCAATTCTGAAAGTAGCTACAGTGTTTGTACAACAGTACACAGACCTTTGTTCTTGTCCCCATGCTCCCTTCAAAGTTTCATTACCGACATTGTGGCAGGACACACAGATAATGGCTTGCACTCAAAAAAAGTAGCCTGCACATTTGAATTAATAAACACACCATTCATTTGAAACCTAGTTCTTTGAGGAAAGAAGATACAGTGTGGACTTTTTAGTTTGTTTGGGACAGGCTTAGGATCAAAATGAGCTGTTTCTCTTTTTTAAAATGTCATAGTGGTAGCTACCATTGTGTTCTGCAAATCTGCCCAGATTAACTGGGAAAATGATTCAGGTTGGTTTTAACCAGATTGGTTACTCAAGTCAATTCACAACACACCAGCACAAACATTTGTGTCACCATCAAGGTGGTGCCCCATGGAAGCAAGGTGGAGCTACTTCTTTAACTGATAGCAAAACTATTTGTGGAACTCTGTAAAGCCATTTAGTTTTAAATGGATCCATATAACTTCAGGGAGAAAGACACAGGTTAAAAAGTTTCTGAGTTCACTCAGGTTCATTTTCCCATACTGAAAAACTTCTGTCTTCTCTGTATTTTAATAATAGAACATTTATTGTTCTATTATCAAAAGTTCCTTGGTATCTCTCACTAAATGTGCAATTTTATTGGTCCATCATCTACTCTTCTTCTAAATATGCTACTTCTAAGGCAGAGAAGCAAAGTTGGCTTCATTAATTTTTGCACATGCATACCACTGAGAATGTATGTCTGTCCTCTGCTGTGCCCATCTTTTTAAAAATAAAAGGGCCACCTTCTTTGTTGTATCTTCCTTCCTTCAGAGCATTGAGACTACCTGAGAATAACTAGGCTACTCTTAATTATTGCTGTATTTACTTCCACATTGCAGGCCCAAGGACTACACTTGCCTATTCAGTAAGTTCCTATCTACAAAATCTCATCTCTTTTGCTTCTAGAAGTAATTCAAAACCAGATACTCCATCCTACAGCATTTTAAGGTTTCCCTAATCCGCTGACTACCATGGATGACGGCAGAGCTTATCTGAGAAGACAGAAAGACATCCTAATGGTCTTTGTCTGTGTCTGATAGAGATCTTCACGAAGAAACCCACATCCTCAGGAACTTCAGTCTCAATCTGACAATTAAGTACCTTCTATCTTCAGAACGGTAGGCTTAGCTCAGAGTCTTTTCAAAACAAAACTAATACAAGGAAAGACTTCCAGGCACTTTAAAACTTACACCACTTATATATATGTTTTCTACCAATAGATAACAGCTTTGCAAGATACTGGTACTACCCTCATACATTGGGCAATGAAATGTCACCTTAATCCCCATGTCATTTAGCAGAAGACATCCATGTCTGCCTTTAAGCATATAATCATTCAGGTTGGGAAAGACCTTCAAGATCATTGAGTCCAACTGTTAACCTAACACTGCTAAATCCACCACTAAACCACATCCCTAGATGCCACTAATGAGACAGTTAAATGACAATTCCATCCAAGCTGACATTGTGGTAGCCAATGGAAGAATATTTTTCAGTTTATTTAGCCTGTGTTTATTCCAAAATGATCAGTTTCCCCTTTTTGTGCAAATTTTAATTTTGGAATACAAGCAATAAAAAATTACTGTGAAACAAAAATGTGGCAAGAAATTCACAGCTAAGTGAATATTCCAAGTTACTTGGGAAAAAAAGGCAAAACAGAAAACAGATTTCAAGTTCATCACAGTTGTATAAATGGAAAATAGTTTTTCCATAGATAATAACTTGATGTTTAAAAAAATTTCCTTAAGCTTTGGCAAGATATGGTTCTGATAGCATCTGCCTGTCTCTCCTTTCCATTAGACCTAAGATCAATTCCCACCGTACTGGTCAGTTCCCACCAAGCTCTCCATTCCCTACCCTGCAACCACAGCTTTTGGACAACCACAGTCACGAACACTAGGGACAGGGCAATACCATGCCAACTACAGCACAGCAGGACCCCAACACTCTCTGGTTTACTGTTATAGATACAGACTCGGAGACCACAGCAGTATTTTACATTCATGATTATTTTGCATATAATCAAACACAGAGAAAAAAATGTTATGATTTTCATGTACTTTCAGTATCAGTAACCCTACGTTATTACAGCATCAAGCATGTTTGTTTCTTCCCACCTTCCATTTCAGAAGGCAACTAACCCAAAGGTAATAAGATTTCATACATTAAAAAATAAACCAAAGCACGATGTCAATAAATAGAATACCACAATTCAGAAAATTATTTGGTGTATAAAACCAAGAAGAATTCTCATGCGTCAAGAAAGAAGTCCAGTTACATGATAGACTCTTCTGGTGGTTATTTCCTCTACAAATTAAGCTTGGAATCAAAATATAATGAGAAATTTTACCTTGGAATGAAATGTGTGCAAGACTTCTCTTCAATCCTGCTTTCTACATATTACAAAAAGCCGTATCTTACACATAATGGCATTTCTCTCCCCTCCCTCACATTCAGCTTCCATTTGATGTAACTTGCTGATAAACAGCAGTAACTTCATTGCACATTGCTTGGTTTTGGTTTAATAAAAAAGTACTTGAACTGCAAGTATAATGACACTTCACCAATAAACATATAAGTCTGAAAGACATATTGTGCATCTTCCCTCATAAATTTTGCCAGTGTGATTTCAAAACATGAATCCTGTATTACCAAATACACTACAAGCAATACAGTCTAACCAAAGCATACTATACTATGTAGAAAACTCTACACTTAGGCTCAACATTGTCTTTGGCTTTCTGATTTGATGAAGAAAGTCCTGCAGCAGAGTCATATAAAATAAAACTAGGAAGTCCTCTAATAGTGAGCAGGGTCACTCATAGAACTGGTTAGAAAGTTTATTTTCCATTTTTAATATACAAAATTTTGTCAAAGATATTTTCAAGGGTAGACAAGGGATATTTAAGGGCTTCTGGCACTTGAGAAACACCATGCAGCACACACATAGGAAAAATACTGGCATTTCTACTAAGAAAGTGAAGAGCACTGAAATAGTTTATTTTGACACTTAAAACTGCCTTTCTTCAGAGGCAGCCAACCATTAAAATAGATGAAGTGATTCATGCCTCATGGTGCTACTGTTTCAGGCTTCTACACATACAAACCATTCTTAATCATACTGTCCATATTTCAAGGTTTTCTTCATAATCCTAAAAAAATTATTTTCAAACAATAGCTGATATCTACAATTAAAAGGATTGCCAGCATTGTATATTTCTCAGGAGATGCAGCTTGTATTAGTATATTTATTATTTCTTAATTATTTACCTTCTAATTCAAGCTTAACATATTCCCAAAACAGAACAAACACTACACATGCCAGTTTTTCTGCTACCTTATTTGCTGCTATACATTCAGGTTTTGTCACCAAGATTTTGACAACAGGTCTGCTGCTGCTCCCCACCCTCAGTAGTATAAATGGCATTTCCAGAGTTGAAATAAACCCTTCAATTCTGGGAAGATGAACAGCAGAGAAACCCAGAGGGATGGAGAATACACGCGTAATTCAAGTAGTTGGTTTCAGTCACTTTTCAGATGAAATAAGAAATAAAAGGGGGGGAGGGGTACACTTATGCACCCTAAAGAGGTCATGAAATTAAATAAGACAAGAAATAAAAACTACGGCTTAAAGCCTAAGCAGGCTGACTTTTACTCTTAGAGAAAGAGGTCCTGAAATGTTCATTAATGGAAACAGATCACGTGTGCATACAACTGGCATTAGAAAGGTTTCCATTATTCGCTAAACTAACAGCTTCCAAAATGGTATTCCCTGCTTTTCATTTTCTTGCAATGCTAGAGGGAATAATTCTATTCCTGAAGTGAGAGACTTCATGGCTATTCTATCACAAAAGCTTAAAAACTCCGCTAAAAAAAGCACTGAGTTGTCAAGCATGATTATACAATTGTGCAAGAGGCAGAAACAATCTTAAGTAACTCAGTAACATCTTATATCTACTTACTACAACTTGTTCCAAATGACTTTTGCTGCACATATTAGAAGTGTACCCAAACATACACTTCCTTGATGGTGCTAAAAGTAATTTACAAATAAAAACCTGTCCTACACATGCAAGAAATTATAAGGTTTGTGCCCCTAATCTCACACTCAAGATAATCTGCGCTAAACTGAAAGCGGAGACCAGAACAAACCAGTTTCTGAAACCACAAGGAAAACCAGTTTAAAACTAGCTTCTGTATGAAACAGAACATTTTTATAGCATAGGTAAGCCAAACAACTGAATACACCTCAACGAGAACTATGCTATTACAACTTCTAGAGCATAATCTCTGCAGATATGTACATACACACTACAGTGAATTTAGCGATGAAGCACTCTTCATCTTTAACAAAAGCACAGATTTACCACACTAGGGTAAATCTACACTGTTGAGAGAGCAACATTTGATACTTAATCAACAACTAAGCTACAGACTTTGAACAACTACCCATCCCATAACAGCAGTGACAGACATGGGCAAAGAACAATAATGCATTACAAGCCTTTAAATAGTAATCAAGATTTTAGTTAAACTTTAAATACCGTTCAGAAGAAAGTATGGAACTTCAGCATTTTTTCCTTCTAGTTATTTATTTGGTGATGGTGTCATTCAACATTCATTTTAAGATTTACAAAAAAAAAAATATAAGAAGAATATTTGTTAAGATTAGCTTTTCTTCTTTCATCATAGTTCAAATCTTCTTTCCTGTATGTGACCTCCTCTTCATTTCCTCTTGAAGAAAAGTGTAATTCTTGTGT
>NDXB01012504.1:17587-42071 GCA_002631895.1 Agapornis roseicollis | reverse complement strand
CAAAAAAACAAAAATTCCAAATATTTTAAAAAAAAAAAAAAAAAAAAAAAAAAAAGCCCCTCTGTATCCATAGCAGATGAACACAGAAAAAAAGAAAAAGCTAAGCCCACACCACATAGGCAGCCGTTACTGACTGAGACTACCCAACCTAGTGAAATCAGGACAAAATTCACTGAATCATAACCTTCCCAGTATAGAGCCCTTGCGTATTAGAGGGTAGCCAAATCACCACTTTAAGCATGCATAAAACTCTGTTAACAGGTAATTAATATAATGTTCCAAAATAAGGATGCAAGTGATGCTTCACCTGCACTAAAGAAGCTTAAATGCCACTGGCTGTGAAGGTGCTGCTGGCAGTATGAGGAGCACTTTGATGTTTCACTCTGTAGCAGCAAAAGCTCCATGACAGCAGGTATGGCTTTGGAACCAAGCACTAAATTCACCATTCTGTTTACATAGCAAAAGACTCATTAAAATAAATTTATTACTAGCAAAGGCTGCCAATATAAACATAGTATTCTTGTTCTTAACCAATGTGATGTACCAAGACAGAAGTATTTTAAATAGATTTGTTACCAGAAACACTTGGTGGTTTTCATTATAACAGTTTAGACCGACCCTGGACACAACATAGCAGCACCCCTACCACCCACCCCCCAAAACACCCCATGCTTATGGGTTATAAAAGCATACAGATATTTAAATATATGTATGTATTTAAAATAAATACTATATATATTAATAATATATAATATAGATTATAAATATATATAAATAAATATATAATATATAAAATATAATTTTTATATATATATTCTTTCATTATGTAAATTCCACTAGCAAGTTTCAATCACTTTAATCCTTAAAATCCAACATCAGTTTCTCCGTGGCAGTGATACAATTCCAACCATATTTTGTAGCTCAAACACTGGCAAGAAATCATCAACTGAAAGCTGCAGAGATTGGTTACTGTGGCAGCATTTTTTTTTTCTTCATTTTAAATTAGGCAGCTTTTGTCATGGACTGCATTACAAGACAAACAGCCAAACACTTTGTCATTGCTCTGTGTCATTAGTTGAAAATGGCAGATGTACTTAAAAAAAAAAAGTTGTTTTAATCAGCATTTGCACATATCCCCCAACTGACTCTGAGGTAACTAGTATCTGGAAAAGTAAAGAGTTCCTGATTCTCATTCCATCACATATAAGGCAGAAGAGAATCGTGCTCATTTGACAGCATTTCTGCCCTTTTCTTCCCCTCACCCCTTAAGCTGTTACAGGTACTGAACAAATGACCCACGCTGCAAACTGATCAACACAGGTGAAATATTGGGAGTGAACATTCCTCTTGGGAGTACACACACAAGATCTGCATGCAACTCATGTGTGGTGGTAAATGCATTGAAGCTGAGCAAACTGGCTTCTCTGCTTTCTTAAACTACAAGTATTTTAAGCATAGCATAGAATAACACAGTATATAAGAACATGCAAAACTGTCAGAAAACAGAACTGTCCCTTTCAAGTTAACTATATTGCTATATATAAATCAATCACAAGAGAACAATGAACAAAAGTCTATTCTGTTTCTTTAAAGCTTATCTTTTTCAACCCTGCAGTAGATGTTCTGAAATGACAGATCAAAAATATAAAATTTATAGATATAAAATTTATAGAAAGAGTCAGAAGCTAAGAAAGAAATAACAGCACAACAACTATAACAAACAAGGAATAAATTATTTTTTCAAGAACAGAAATCATGCGGTCTCTTAGCTACTTACTGGGCAGTAAGTTTCAGGTCAGATCCTGCTAACTGCTACATTTTCGGCTCTTCCCTGCACTTGCTGGCTCAAATTAACACAACAGATTGTTCTTGCTGATCCAAAATCATATGGCAATAAATTCAGGAAAATGAGACAACTTTCATATCAAATCTCTAAGCTCCATATTAAATGTGAAACACTCTGAAAACTCACAAGGCCAAAATTTTGTGAAGGGGTATATGTTTGTCAACCATGATGACCTGAAGACCCTCTATTAACAAGGCTCAGCCTGGTGACCTGCTAAATTAACTCTTGGCACAAAGTTATTATCTCTCCAGTTGATGAGATTGCTACAGACAGATGCACCTACTGAAAAGATCAGAGTCACTGCTGTATCTGCAGCTCATCTTTTGTTAGAGGTGGAATTCTGGTGTCTCCATGGTAAGGTTCAACTTAAATGAACACCTATTCATATTCAAACTAGTATAAATACACACTTTATGTGACAGCTTTTTATTATTATTATTAAAGATATAAATAGCAATTTAGTTCAGTTTGTTTGTTTTTAAGTTTTAAGGCATGTGTCTTGAGATGCTTAACTACTCTCCTGCTAATCATCTCTCGGTTTCTCAGTCCATGAATGCATTCCCAGCCTAGCCCAGCACTGTGCCCACAATTTTGCTGCTGCACTGCCTAATTAACAGTTTTAAGAACTCCCTCTCTCAAATGCTGACATAACCACAGCAGAGGAGACAGAAGATAGTCAACACTTCACATCTCTGGCATAATGACAGCATTTAAGCTTAGCACTAAAATCCTAAGGCTTGCACTGAACAAGACTGAGGACAGACACCATTTCCTTTCTCTAGGCAACTGCAGCTCCAGCAAAAGGACCAGGCAGACAACTGCAGGGAGGAGGATGATAAGGTTTATCAGACCTGTCCATCACCACTATAAAACTCCACAGTTGAGTTCAGTATGTGCTGAAGTGATACAATTACACATGGCAAGGAAGTGGAGGTCTGGATTAGTTTTACACAGCCCACATTGACCTATCTGTTCTAGTTTTAGAACACATTCAATGTTCAGCCAACACTTACCAACACACCCCTAAATAACATGTATAATACAGTTAATACTGTAGACAGAGCATATATGCGAAAGTATATGTAGGCAAATGTATCTGAGAACTGTTGTTCTACATTCTTAAATGTAGCTAGCAACTAGGAACTATTTGGTAGGAATACATTTATAGAAATGTTTCTTATAGATCATCCAAGGTCAAATACTACTAAGCACTATCATCAATGTGTACATGCAGTACACATAAAAAATGTCACCTCATTAAATTAGTGGATGACAGATACTGGCAGAAGAACAAATAATAATACAGTAGTTTTACGAAGTGATCTGCACCACGTAAACGTAATACATAAAACAGGTCTTCATAACCACTAATGCAATGTTACACAACCAAAGAGACCATATGACAGAAAGCTGTGACAATAAAAGAGTTATTTATCTCTGCTTAGGCAACTTTACACAGGCTTTTAATGTGATACAAGAAGAAAAAGAGCAGTCAGTGGATGTCTAAAGGAGGCTGCAAAACCCACGTTCCTTTGTACATATCTTTGCTGAAGACACCCATTGAATACAGGCTATGCATCTGACCCATGCTAATGAGCAGAAAGTCCTCTATGTTGGGTTTTTTGTTTTGTTTGGGGTTTTGTTTGGTTGGTTGGTTTGGGGGATGTTTTTATCCAGCAGAAAAAGGATGATGATGATCATGCCACATGTTTCAATTTGCAGTTTTTAAACTCTGCCTTCATAACTACCCAAACAAACTAAGTAGCAAATTCTCCATCTCTTAATGCCTCTGAATTGAGACTACTTGTCTTTTTCAAAGACATATTGTCATCAAACACAACTGATTATGCTCAACACAGGCATAAATATACAAGAGTTAAGGCATACAATATAGCAAAACTTCCATTAGAAAATCTGATGGTTTCTCTTAAGGCCCAAAGAGGGATGGGAGGAAAATAATCAATCAATGTATTTGGCTTCATGGATTCTCCTGCTGAAGAAACAGATGGATGCGGTCAGCCATCCTGTGCTCAGGAAGATACATAAAGGAAGTCTTTTCATTTAGAGCCACTGAGTAAAATCTCTCTTGATAAGCTGTGGAATTGGTATCTAGAGAAGGACAGTTTATTACCTCCACTTCTCATGTCTTTCAAATTTGCACCATGTGTTGCAGATTAACAGTTACTTTTTTGCTTTTTACGGCTTCCCAAAAATAAAGCATGCATACAAAATGCAGAATAGCAGCTGTTTATGACTTTTTGCAGTGTAAGGAAATGAATTCCATTTTGAATTCCATTCCACATTTTTAGTTTTGGTTATGTTATTTTTGGAGGATGAAATAGTGGCATTCCAGATAGTCTTTTTAAGATGTTTTCCCTGACACTTAGTTTCTGTTGCTGTACTTCTACTTTTAATGGAGAACACATTTCCACTCATGATAATTTACACTTACAGTGAGCTGTTTAGTAAATTAGTAAATTTTGCCATTTGAATATGATGTTCTCATACTCGGACTGCCTAGTAGAATGCCAAGACACAACTGATGTCAAATAGCATAAAGCAACCATACCAAAGCCCAAAAGAAAAAGTTTTTACAAGAACTCAGCTCCAAATTTTGTAAACCAGGAAAACAAATAGCTATGCCTGAAGTAGTTCATCATTTCATACACAGACATGTAGAATTCACAAGCTAGGAAATTTCACTGATCAGCATTATAATTTACTTGCAGCTAATTTTTAGCAGCAAGTAAAATATAATTACAGAAAGAAATCATCTTTCTGTAAAACACACTTACAGAAAGAGCGCAGAGAACAAAGTGATGAACCGTGCCATAAAAAAAAAAATACACATTCAGAATCCAGCCAACACTCTCCCATGGTTTGCTAATTTCTTCAGTGTATTACATGCAGTGGTGGTCACCACTGTAAGTGTACAAAACAAACAAATAATCAAGTGCTAAGCAGACCAGTCTCAACTTTGCAATTAGAATTTCTCTTCAAAAACATAAATGGGATATAGTGTATCTAATCTATGTCCAAAGCAGAGGTGGTGAGGGAATAAAAGAAACACTGTTGAATATAAAAGCAGAGAGTGTGAAGAAGTCTACTGGGGTTAAGTATTAACCTGATGCATTTTTCAGAATGACTGTACTATTTTTAACTGCTCTTTTTTGGCCACAGGTCAAAGTTTTCCTAGCAAAATACCAAAGTGAAAATGCTGGGAGCGAAGCCCAGAGACAGCTCTCTTTGCTCTGGCCTAGGCGAAAACTTATCTGAATCCAGTTAGATATGCAGCACTATTTCCCACTCCCCTTCACTGACTACTATGGCTGTCATTATGCCTCCGAACATCCATGAGAGCAGTAATACAGTACTCAAGCCTTGAGAAGAACATTTTTCAGATGTTATAGGAAATTCCTATATTCTCCACACAGCACAGACATACATACTGTTCAGTCAGTTCCTGTATTCTTGGCCAAACAGAACTGAGTCATTTGAAAGCAGAAAAAAAAAAGACTCAATGTAAGTGCCTTGAGTTAACTCTTAGCATGACTGAGATTTCAGCCCCCTTTTCTGCCCCTCTTAAGTGGGACACATTGGAAATCTTGGGACAGATTGGAAATTTGTAAATAAAAGGTTTTAAGACTCTGAAGCCCAGCAGCAGCAGTAATAACAGCCTCTGTCTTTCCAGGGTTTGGATGTTTAAAATGGGGAAATATAACTCTCTTCCCACTTCTTCCTGAGGGCATGGATTTCTTACTGAAGGAAATTTTATTTCATACACTCACAGAAACATGCTATTTGAAATAGGAGACGGAGGAATCAATTTGCCCCAATGGAAAATAATCGTGACCCCGTAAGACTCCCCTCCATCCCAGTTTACATTTCTCCCTTAGGCGTGCTCTTTTCCTGGACTACTTCCACATCGCACAGCAAACCTCAGCCTCACTAGAGGCTGGTTTTACGGTGCGGGTAAGGGGGGGATGAGAGGATAGGGACTGGGTGCCTGGCAGCGCACACAAAGGCAGGTACTTTGGGAACGGACACTCCAAGATTACAAGGCGCGAAAGCAGACGATGTAGACGATGCCGGGAAATAAAAAAAAGCGCTTTCCTTCCCAGGTCAGATTTTTCCAGAGACGCTTCTCACTTTCCCCAAAATAAACTGTACCTAAAGGTAGAGCGCTGGCTCCTGGTTCAGTGTCCGTCCCGTGTGTGCCCCCCGAACAGCCCTAGGACCAATAGCCCATTCCCAGCCGGCGAGGCCTCCCGTCCGCTACCGAGCGCCCCTCGACGGCGGGGCAGCCGGGGCCGTGGAGAGGCGCCGCCCCCCCACAACCCCGGGGAAGCAGCCTCAGTCCTCCCCCAACAAAGCTCCTCCAGGACGCGGGAGCCCTTTCCTTCCTTCCTTCCCCCTCCCTTCCTCCCGCCCGCCCGAGGCGAGGGCAGCGCTCCCTTTGTTACCCCGCCAAGCGTTTTCCCCCGCGGCGCGCCGCAGCGCGGCCCTGCTGCCCCCCTCACCAGCAGGCTCTCCACGTTGACCGGGGAGCGCGGGTCACGAATCATGGACTCCAGCTTCCTCTGGCGGCCCTCGAGCATCCCCGCCGCCGGCTCCAGCGCCTCCGCCGCGAGGGGAGCCGCCGACATCTTCCCCGCCGGCTGCTGGCTCATCCTCCGGCCCGCCTAGCGGCGGAGAGAGACCGTCCCCCGCTGCCGGGAGGAGGGGACTGAGCGGGGCAGCTCTGCGCGGGGCCTAGCGCGGCGTAGAGGCCGGGGAAGGGCGGGGGCCCGGCGGGCCGGGCCTGAGCAGAGAGGCGGGAGTAAAGAGCAGTGCGCCGCCGTTGGCCGCCCCGCTGCCGCCCGGGCATGAAGGGCGCGGGGAAGCGGCCGCTGCTCCGCCCGGGCGGGGGGAGAGGGAGGGGAGAGGTGGGAGGGAGGCAGCGCTTCCCGCCGTGCTCCCGCCTCTCCCCCTGCTCGGGGTGTCCCTCAGGGGGTTCCGGCTCACTGCCCGCTCCCTGTCGCCGGCCGGGCCATCGCGCGGGCTGCGCGCTCGCTCCGAGAACGGAGGGAGGGAGGAAGGAAGGCGGCGAGGGAAGGGGAAGGCAGCGACCGACTCGGACTCCGGCTCGCTGTACTCCGCCTCTTCTGCTGCTCGGGCGGGAGCTGCGACCACCGCTGGCCTGGCCTGGCCTTGCCTCGCCTCGCCTCGCCTCGTCGCTATCCCTCCGGCCCGCCCCCGCCGCTCACTCCGTTGCGCGACTCCCGCCTGCCCGCGGCGCCCGCCCCTCACCCGGCTCGACTCGACCCGATCCGGCCCGTCCTCTTCCTCCCCCGGCCTCCCTTACCCACAAGGCCGCGCTGCGAGCGGCGCATAGCTCAGCTCTCACTCACCGCCTAACTATAACCCGGAGCTCAGCGCCCAGCGGCCAAGGGGAGGCCCGGGGCCGCCCCTCGGCGCTCAGCCTGCCGCGGCCGGAGTACCGAGGTGACCGCCCGCTCCGCCAGCCCCCGACGCAGCTGCTGTGGGCAAGGCCTCGCTGGTCCTGATCACAGCAGCCGGAGAGGGAAGGGGCCGTGTGGTGGCTGGGTGAGTTTGGCTGAGACTTCATCCTGCCCGCGCACTTCTGTAAAGCACTCCAAAACCAACCCCAAAACACTAGAGAAAGTGGGTGAGCAGTGTTTCAGCAGTACTCAGGGCATGTACTAGAGGGAGGCGGGAGCTGTGTAAGGGAACATGGATGTCCACCTGCTGTGCTGGACGTGGTTACAGCCACCTTGCCACTGCTTGGCGGGCACTTTGAGGGGGAAGGATGCTGTGTACAAACCCAGGCAAGAGCACCCTGTAGCTGGGAGAGTGCTGTTGCCAGCCTGTTGTGGCTGCTGAGATGGAGGAGGTGATTCGGATGGCAGGGATGCTCCCTATGACAACGTTGTGGATGAACTATGGTTCCAGCTGCTCAGAGCTGATGTTACTGAGCAGAATGACGGATGATGAAAGTGCCATCTACAGATGTGGCGGGACCTCTGGGAGGAAAGGTTAATGTTTTAGTTTTATTGTGTTGATTTTCAACTGGTAGCTGGATGTCAGTGAGCTGATGTCAGAAAAATGGGCTGATACTTTAACTTGAAAGGAACGGGAGTCAAAGAGAAGTAAATGTGTGAGTCACTTGCATGGGTTTGAGTGAGATCACTCTCTGATATTCTGATTCAGGGCCATGGTACTGAACAGCCCCCAGCTTGAGGGTAGGTGAGGACTGAGCATCAGCCCAAAACCCATAACTGGAATTTGGATTATAGTCCACAGAACCAAAATCCCCAGACCTGACAGGAACATGCGCACACAAACGTGAACATTTTGAGAAGTTATGATGGCTGTTGTGACTCACACTTGTTTGCGGGCACCACATTGAGTTTGTGAGTTTTCTGGTGAAAATCTGCTTGGGAGAGGCACTGTTTACTTACATTGTAGGATTACTTCATCTTCCAAGCAGACTATTATCTGCTTTACTGCAACACCACCAAAAAGAAAAATCACATAATTTGCTTGAGCAGTTTGCATTGCAATGAGATAAAAGTAGGTGCAACAGCTAGTAGGGTTGCTACTAGGATTAGGATATGGGTACTGAAGTTACACGGCTTGGCATGTCAACAATTAAAAGCTCTACATTATCTAAAAGAACAGGATTTCTTCACATACAGACTACTTACTGACTTAACTTCATGTAAGTGGCACAGCAGGAATGGTTTGGGTTTATTTAAGAAGGTATTTAAGATGGGTTTGGACAAGAGGCCAAGTGTGAGGAGGTGTTTCCAGTGATCAATAAGGAGCTCATGCTGGGTTCTGCTAATGTCAACAACAGTTATGGGGGTGATTTCAATGAGCTTTGAGTGGAGTACCAGGTGATGGGAAGTTTTAAGCTCTCTTCTTAGTTTCCCCTTGGCTACAGACAAATTACTTCTCTTTTCCTAATTTTTCTTATGTAGAAAATCAGCTTTGTGAAAACTATTCTTTATTTAGCTTATGTGATTTAGTGACATTGTCCAGGGTGCTGTTTAGACAAAGGTAACAAATTCTTAAATAAGCGTAACAACCCTTCTTACATACAAAACCAAGTGTGATTGTGACTTCAAAAACAAGTGTGTAGAAGCAGTAACTTCTTGAAATTCTTGCCCAATAGCTCTGTTCCTCTAGCCTTCAGAACATACCTGTTTGCTGATGAAACAAGTTTTACTCTGTTGCAAGAGACAAATTGAAAACAGCAGTCAGCTGAATTTCTTTTTATGACACAAATGCATAAGAAAATCAGAAGCTTTATTGCTGGTTATACATGCTAAGTGGCAAAAAGAGTACCTAAAAGTCAGATCCTTCCCTTAGTATTTGCAAAACCACAGTTAAAATGTCCTGAAGGAAAAACAACCCCACCTTCTTGCAGTCTTTTACTGTTCTGCCTTTTCTGTCTGTAGTCGCATACATCTCTTAGGGTAACCCCTATCCTTAACAGTGACTATCTAAGGAAAAACTGTTTTTACTTGATTGTGCACGACAGTTTTGAAGTCCAATGCAGTGCATTGTCAAATGGTATTTACCATGTTTTGTGAGGCAAAGTCCAAGCTTTCCACCAATGTACAAGCTGCAGGTGTAAGCCTGTGAGTCCACAGTTGGATCCTTCGCCTTTCTCTCTCCTACCCGAAATGCCATTTAACTCTTTAGGTGTCTACAGTCCAGCTATGTCTTGGGTGTCCCAGGGCAGTCAGAAATTTGCTGTTGGCCATTTTCAGAACTGGCTGCATATGCATGATCAGGTTTGTAGGAAGTTAGTAAACTGGGCTTATTGGTTAGAAGTCATAAGCTTTAGAGTATTCCATAGGGATCAAGCCTTCTCAGGAAGAAGAGGGGTTTGTCTCAGGACCTCAGGCATGGTTTTACTACTAGCTGTTGCAAAAGAAGAGAAAGGAGAGAAACTGCCCATCTGTGCATCTGGTTTAGGAGAAAGGGCTGCTACATTTTTAGCACTTGCTGCTGACTCATTAAGGCTTCTGTAAATGATCTTGGGCTCCCACTCTGCAGGTGTTTTAAAGAGAGCATAGGAGCACTACTGATGGGGGAGTTAATTCTATGAATTGGGAAACCTGAAATTTGCGATTAGCATCTCATGTGGATCTAGTCCATTATTGTGTTTAGCATCTTGGAAAACAGAAGCATGGAAAAGTGAGTTGCCATGGACTGTCTGTACCTGGAGACATGAAGTGACTCTCATCCTGAATGAGAACCAAATTGTGACAGCAGAGTACGAGTACCAATAGACAGATTGTCTAAGCAAATACACAGTCTTTAAAAGCTGCCAAAATTAAGCCACAACAAACTGCTACATAGGCAAAGGTGAGTAACTTGTCCCTCCTTGCTGCAGGGTGATGCACTGATGTTTGAACATCAGTCACAGCTGATCATTGTTGTTGTGATGGAAATAGGACAAGAGGTGGGGTTTTTTTTAAATAATGAGACTTTGGAGAATGTAGCTGAAGTTTGTCATTCTACCTCCAGAAAACAAGTTACGTTTATTTTACTCACATAACGGATTCTTTATTTTCAGATTCATGAATATGAAGTAGGGACAGAAAAGAATATAAGTTTATTGTAGTGGTGTTTGTTTGGGTTTTATTTTCCTTTCTTATGTGCTAGTGTTGATATTCAGTCTAAGGGCTAATAAATTATTTTTCTGGATTAAAAATAACACCTTTTTCTTTATTTTAGGTTAAAGAAAACAGAAAGGAAGAAAGGTACATGACTTCTGTATCCGGGAGGTACAAAAGCACATGTTTTTAAAGGGGTCACAAAGTCAGCCATACTCATCAACACTGCTGATTTGCTGATTCCAGTGTTGTCTCGGTGCAAATGCTATAATTATGTAAAGTCCACAAAAAAACATTGTTCAACAGTCTTCCATTTAATTCATAGTACAGCATCTGTTGCATTGCAACTACCAGCTTTAAATACAAGCAGCTTTTCCAGCCCCATTTATTTCCAAACTAGTCCTCAGTAACAGCGACACTGCCACATCAATCACTAGCACAGGCCAGCTATAAAATTACAAACCCACTCAGCCATCTGTATAATTAAATTCAAAACAAACTAATCAAGTGGATGTTAAAGGAACTATCTTCATATGGTAAACTTTATAGGTAAAGGCCTACATCTGCTATTCCTACTTGGGAAGGAATATATCTTTGTCTCCAATAGGTATGGTATAACAGATATCAGTGCTTCCTGCGCTTTCAAACGGCACGACAGCTGATCAATGCAGAACTGTTGGTACTGTCTGTGCTGTGTTGAATTCAGTGCCTTAAACACAAATATCAGAGGATCAAAGAAGAGGAGGTGTGAAAACTGGCTGCGTAATACCTGGGTGTGTCCTGATAGTTCAGGACTTGGTCTTTGCATGTCTTTTAATTCGTTATATAATTCTCTCCAGCTAACTAACATTTCTTGTGTTAATAGGGCAGTTTTCATAGTCTCTTGGGTGCATTGGGAAGACAGAAGTGAAACTGCGAATCTAGGTTAATTAAAATGCTTATGCGATGTTGATGTGCCAGATTCTCTGCTGCGTCCCAGGAGGAAAGTTGCAGTAAGCATAGCTTGGAGAGTAAAGACAAAGTGACCTCAAGTTTTCCTTTGCTGCTTTCTGCGTGAAGTTTAGGGCTTTGTAGCCCATAGGGATAAGTCACAGCAGTTCAAAAGGCTGCTCTGATATATGAAATCTTCCCTGTCATGCTGCAGTAATGCTGCTTATACCTCACAGAAACTTGGAGCAGAGGAGGGTTTCTGCCACTCTTACTTCTGCTGTGAGCTTTATCTCAGAATTCCTTTACATGACACATTGTAAAGGCTGCAAAATAGGAAGTGTACAGGATACAAAGATGCTGGTCCATTGGAAGTCTTGGCCATAGCTTCTTGGAGCTTATTTCTGCTTCCTTTTAATGCTGACAAGGGGATGAAGGACTGATTCAATCCCATCACTTGCATGCCTCTAATACTTATCTCTTTCAGTGAATGTGTACTCATATGAACACAAGCATTTCTGATTTAAGATCAAACATTTAAACACCTTCTTCCCAAAATGGCTCCCAAAGTCTGGAATTGTGCAAATAAGTTCATTATAGAAAGCCTGAGGAGAACCAGATGTGTTAGATGTCCGTGTACTGTGTAAACTGTGTACTGAAGAAAACTTGTTCTAAGAAATGCACTCAAATCCCTAATTTTCCCAGATGATAGGTAGTCTGAACAAGCATGTCTATCCTGATCTGAGAACCCATGTACGTATTCTCCTTTCTGCATCCTGTGGCAATTCATGCCGCATATTCCACCTCCAGATAAAGTTTCTAGCCATTATCTTGCAAGTTTGTGTGTGGTTTTGCCTCTTTAAGAATGCATTCTGCTGAAGCAGTCTTTATGTGGTAAAAATGCATCAAGGAGAAGATGAAGAGGCAGGGAGGATGTTGATCAGAACTTTCAGCAGGATGGAGGCGAGAAGGTAGTGAAACTTTTACAGCTAGGTGGCTACTGACAGGAGTATTTTTGGCTTACAGTCTTGGATTTTGATGTGAGAACCACTGTAGGCACCTAATAAATCTTTCTGTTGATCTGGACTTTAGCCATAAGTATGCAGAAACTGGCTTGGAAAGTGACAGTAAAACCCTGTCCACCAAATACTCCCTGTAATTAGGGGGGAAATGACTTGTATGGAATGGGCTAAGTAAAGTGCTGTAGTTCTATGTGAATCTCTGAATACCCACATTATGTGTCTCTGTATTAGCACTGTCATTCCTACGATCTGCTTTTCATCAAGACTTAGCTACTGTTACTTGTGGGGAAAAAAAGGCAGTCTAGCTGTTACTGGAGTTTAAAAAACTATAGTAGCTGTGACTGCTCTTGGGGAGCTTGCTGGGGCTGTAAAATAAGAACAATTGTGAGTGCACTAGTGAAGATATAAGAGTTTACACTCTTGGAGAAATTACATCTTTTAGTATGTAAATAACACCAGAATCAAGCAGCAAAGTAAACACTTGGCACAGAGAGGAACGAAAGAAGGAAAGAAAAGGAATACCCGGGAACCCTATCTTTTTTCTTCCTGTTTGGAAAAAGTACGTTTTCCTGTTCCTCATCTTGTCCAACAAGAAGGGCAGTTGTGTTCAACAAATGTTATTACTAGGCTTGACTCTCAAATAATTAATAGGACCACTGTGTGAACACGCTATTACAGAGATGATCTCAGTTTTGCTTCAGTCCAAAAGAATACTTCATCTAGGCTTTGGTGGTGGGTGATGATACTAAAACAAGCTACTGAATGGATAAGCAGAAGGTATGAAAATTAAAATTGCCATAGAAATGGTAATTACAACCAAATAGGAAAAAAAAAAAAAAAAGATTTTAGTAAATTTGGTATCAGATAAGCATCAGCATTCTGAAATTACTAAACCTGCATCTCCATTTCAGTAACAACTGATGTTCAAATGAGTTCCTATTGCCAGGATGGTGTCGTATGATTGAAACCAGTATCCTAAAAGGAGACAAGTATGACACTTCCAAACTCCTCCTGTGACCTCAGTAACATACAATGTTTAAAAGGACATTACTGGCAAATGACAAAGATATGGAAGAAAATAGCAGTATGTACATCATACTGGATTAATCACAACTATAAAAAAATGGGGGGGAAAGTGCCACTGATCTCATTTACCTTGTCTTCAGCAAATAATGTCCTATGGTAAGGTTGGAGTTAGTGAGAATTACTAAGGGAAATTTTAATGTACATTCTTTATAGGAGATCCATCTATAAAACATTACAGAGGATAACATACAATTCCTAGGCTACAAAGAGCCCAACTATAGGTAGGACAGCAGTGCTTGATGGGGTGAAATAGGAGTGTACTAGTTGAATCCTTGAAAATTTGGTTTGGAAGGAATGACAAGGACCAGCCTCTTCCATCTTGTTTAAGATTTTGAAATTGGAAACTTTTTGTTTAGCAGCATGAAATTGGGGAACATGCTGCTGATTCACACAGAGTCTGAAGACAACAGCAACAGAGGGTTGAGGATTGGGATATTGCTTGGAAGATCTAGTTTATCTCAATGTCAGGAATGATAGGATGTAATTAAATGATACAGTTGATAGAGGGATGTGCCCTTGGGGACTGGTAAGAAATTCTGATATAATGTGTGAACTTGCCATGTGGAAACAGCTGGGGAGAAGTACTTCAGGCTTCCATTAGCTGATGGAAATGTGGAGTTAAAAAGGGTAAATGGTATTGTAAAAATTACTAAAAAATACACAAGTAAGATAGGGTAAGGGCAGGATCAAGTAAAAACACTGCTGGGACACAAATAGTTCTATTCATCACTCATCTGTGTCAAAGGAGAGGAACAGAAACTGGGGATTGGGCAGAGATAAAAGAACAAGACAACTTGTTTTATGTGAATTTTCCAAGTCCAGCAGAGGAATGACAGAATATGGTGGTGTTGGTAGATACACCAAGGAAGTCCACACCAAGAAGACTTAAGAGCTCTGAACGTTACAGAACAGTGCTGGCAGAAGAACATACGCATGTAAAGTCATGAAAAAAATTTAAATAAGGAATAAGGAAGTTTCTAGTTGTAAATGCTGGGGGTTTGTACAACCTTTGTCCAAGTAAAGGCAGGAAGAAAATAACTACCTGTGGGGTGGTCAATGCATTTTGAAGGGGCTATACACATGGGAACTGTCAATGTAGGGACAGGAGTTAGAAGCCCTCAGCATTGTTTCCAGTTCTTTGTTGGTGTGACTGCAGACATAATGGTTTGTAAGAAGCGTTGTGCAGGCTGGATGAAAGTGAAACCAAACTATTTCATGACCAGTTAAAGACTTTGTAGAGGTTGCATTTTTGTTCAAAACCCATGGTGAAGATAATAAAAACCAGCACAGTTTGGATGTAACCAAACTGTCTGGTTTCCTTGCTGAAAGAAAATAACCTGAAGGTATTTCTTTGTGTGGACAATGAAATGTTCTGTTTGATCCAATGTAGGATATTTGTTCTGGATGCTTGAAAGGAGAGACGCAGTCTCTTATTTCAGTCTCATAGCATGGAGGTATGTAGAATAAGGAAATCCTACTTTTGTCCAAGGAAATTTGAAGCACAGTTCTACTTCTTAGGAAGCTCTCAAAGGACTGAGGATACCAGAAGTGGGAGAAAGGAGAAATTCTTCCTTGCATTGAAGCTTGCTTCCTGCACAAAAGCACCGAGTTTATTGGGCCAGTGAGGAGGAGCATGAGAATCAGGGCTTCTCACCCTGGGAACCAGTGTGATCCCTTGGGAGGTGTGTCCCCATCCCTCTCCATCTGGACAAAATCAAAGTGGTAACAGGAAGGATTGAACATAGCCTGCCTCAAAACAGCCTCTGCTATGGGGGCTCTCCTATCTAAGTAAATGTTCTGATCATTGAGCTGTTGGGTAATTGGGGACTTTCCTCCAACAGAGTTTATCCCCTCCTTTGTTTTTTTTCCAGCCATAACTATGCAGCAAATTTGAAGCAAATAGTTCAGACATGACTGAAACCACATTTCCTGGGGAATTAACTATTTAAGTAAATAAATCAATCATCCAACTCTGGCTATTGCCACTTTTAAAATCAGTGCTGCTTCTTTTCCACCTAAATTAAAACACATTTTTATCTTTTTTTTTTTAAGAGTTCAACCCATCTACTCAGCCAGAGTAATAAATTAGGGCTCATAACTTACACTGTTCTGGGGCTCACCAGGCCCATTAGAGCACACACAGATAATGCTTATTTCTTCATCTCCATTCATCCCATTAGTTCCAAGATGGTCCCTGTAGGAGGGGGGAGCTCTGCACTATTAAATTTTCATCCTTTTCTGGTCAACTAGCTTAGAACTAATAAAAAAAAAAAGAAGTATTTTTTGCATGGAGCATACTGCTAACATGTTGATAGTTTGAATAGATGATGCCATGCCATAAGATACAAGCTAAACCATAGGAAACATAAATAAAGATGTATTGAGCTGTAGTTGCTGAAGGGGTAGGAAATGTTACAGCAGAACAGAATTCCAGCTCGGAAGCAGGCAGTGGATGTGCCTCAGCCTGCACAGCAGCACATGAACAGAGATTTAATGACACAAAAGAACAAAATTGGGGTATTTCAGAATTTTCTGAGCAGCTGCCCAAGACTCTCCCATGACTGGTATTGCAGCTGCATAGCTCATTGAGTCAGTCAGCTGGTACCATCATGGCCTAAATCCCCTGCTCTTCCAAGACCAGGGAGTTCTTGAACTTGGGCTATTAAAAGGTCTTGTATGGGTCATATCTGGTGTGCTGGAAAAAAAGCAGCAGCTAGAGAGCTGGGGGGAAACCATTTGCTTTCCACCAGATTGGAATTTGATGGTGAGAAACTGTTTAACCAGAAGGTTTCTGATCAGCTCACTTGGACCATGTGGTGTACCAGCGTTGTGCTGCATCCTTTAGGATTGGTAGTTTCTGAATATTTTCCCTAGGCCATGGTGAGCAGCCCTTTGATACATTCTTTACAGCATTTTCAATTTCTATTTGATGCCAAGTGGCATTTGCAGCTGGTCAGAGATCTAGTTGAAGATGTCCCAGCTCATTGCAGGCGGTTGGACTATATGACCTTTAAAGGTCCCTTCCAACCCAAACCATTCTATGATTCTAGGATTTTATGTGTGGTGGTGGTTTGAGATTCAGGAGCTGGTGGAAGGATGGTTGTAGACATCCCTCTAGTGGCCCCACAGCCTCTGGGAAGCTTGCAAGCAGCTCTGGCCATCCCCAGGCTCAACATGTCCACTATGCGCTTCAGTCAGTGTGTGGGGCTTGGGATACATCTGACATAAACAGATCATAAATAGCAGATAATTTCTCCTTTTTCTCCCCTTCGTTGCCCTTGAAACTCTGCACCACTTCATACTGTTTAGAGTATTTAACACAAGCTGTGATGCTGGAAAGGTGGACCCATTTCAGTTCCTGGCTGGCCACTGTAATACTGGGAGATGAAAAGGGGGTGAGGAAAGGGTTAATCCTATCTCTAAGCTTTTTTTTTTCTCAGTGCCGTATTATTTAACCTAGAGAGGGAACAATTTTGTCATAATTGAAAAAAAAAAATCCAAGTTATACTAAAGGTTAATCAGATTTTCCTGTCTCATAATACAAGACTGATGGATACCAAAGGGAAAAAAAAACCCAATATATGTAAAATAAATGTAAGTAACATTTATTTGTGCATCTCCACACTTTGGCAATTTCTAAATTGAAATTGTCAATAAGATGCTGATTTAATCTTGCCATTTAATTTGTTAAAGGCCATGCACTAAAGACTGAGAGCATCAATATGCACTGGGGCAGTGTCTTCCAAGCCAGCAGAGAGATTTGGGGCGCTGTCTTCAGAGAGGATGCTTTTCTAGAGCAGCTGGGAGGTCCTGGTACCTGCTGTGATTGCTCCACGGAGCACAGCAAAGTCCAGGTGCTGCCCGTGTTGGTGCTGGGCAACCTTTCTGGGGAAGCTGGTACACTCTTAGGAGCCACTGCAGAGCAGAACCGAGAGGAGTTGGCACAGGAGATCAAGAAAGTCATCCCTTTTTTGGAAATAGGCACAGCACAGGAGTGATTTGTCCAGAGGCAGCAAGCTGCCTGAGAGCAGTGTGATGTGGTGTTGAAAGGATATATGGCTTTGTATGTGAGTACAACTACCCTCAGAGGACAGCCCACACTGAGATTCTCTCTATATGGAAACAGACACCCCAGATCTCACCCTAGTGATAATCATGGTTCTGTATCTCATGATTTGACTGAACTACCAGTATTACAAACCCATTATTTTATTTAACTGAATATTACCTACACAAAATATGGAAGTGTAACAATTCATCTCCAAGTATAATCTATTCAGCTTACTTGAGTCATTTTCAAAGCTGTCAGTAAAGCACATGGCTGAATGACTATTCCTAGCTGAACCTCAATTTTGTTAAGCTGATCAGAAGCAATTAATTGAATGAACACAGACACCATCCTAATGGGGTTTTGATTTCAAAGGTAATAAAAAGCTTTTTAAGTAGCATTGGGAAGGGTTTTCATTTTTCCCTTTAGAACTATGATTTTCTCTGCAAATCACAAACGCTGTTTTGCAGACTTCCCTCTTTCCCCCTGCCAAAATAGCTCCCACTTGTCAATTTAAGAAATGGGCCACTGGCATAAAGCCAGCAGAGAGAGCATAAATGCCTGAGAAGTTTTCAGGCAACATCTATGTAAACAATTATTATTGTCTTGTTTTCATTTCTAGGCAACAGATCATCAGAGAAACATATATCACAAGCAGACAATATCTGGACAGCCTTCCAGCCGCTCCTCTCCAGACTGTAAGAGTCTGTATTTTCTCCATGTATAAAGGAATAGATTACAAATAAAAGGTATTTTCATTTGGAAAATAACATTTTTAATGACTCTATGGAGTAATTAACTAATGTCAGAAATTTAAATCCTGTTTGAATGGAACTTCATATTCCTGAGTTTCAATCTGCAGTGCATGTTTAATACAGTCTAGAGGCTTTCAAACTGAGAGAAGCACATTAATTAACAAATAGACAGTAATTAATATTTGCCTTTTGTGCTATGCAGTGGGTCAGGGCTGCCAATGTTTTTGGTGCTTTCCAAACAAATCAAATGCACTGATCTGTGCACTGAGACTGCCAACCTATGGCAACTGAAAGACTGATATTATTCAGTTCTCCAAGAAAAATCTACAATTAAGACTTGTTTAACCTCAGAAAGCAGTGCTTGTGTTTTCACAGTATTTTGTTGTTTTCAAACCTCTAATCACTAATTGATCCTACAGTTCTTGAGACAAATCCCTGTATTGCCCTCACAAATACTCTCCCAGGATGTGGTCATTCTGCATCATTTTGAAGGTGTTTGTTTTCTCTTCAGCCAAATAAGGGTAGAAATCATCATTCTGGTAGCTTTTCACCAGTTTGAAGGCCTTCCCCACCTTGCTGGGCAGTTGAAGTTGAATCTGTCTCTAACACTAGGGGGATTTTTGCCAGAAGAAATTTGTTTCTTAAACAAAACTAAAGCATTGCCAGCACTGGTGGTGAGAGTGCTGCTTGGTAAAAAGTGGTTTGTGGAGATCAGCATTGTAAAGCAAATCACAGTTCTCTGTTTCTGACTACAAATTCTGTGCAACCTGCTTTAGTGTAAGGGATGAGGGCAGCACATGGATATTGTCCTGTGTTCCTAGGTGGTTTAGGGATCATGACAAGATCACAACTAACTTCTGGAAAGCCTGGTTTAATCCTTGAGTGCCCAGCTAACAGTGGGGTGTCCATCAGAGTACTTTCATAGCCACTGTATGGTCAAGAAGAAACAGTTTGAATATTCATGAGTCTCACCAGGAAAATGGGAGTTTATTCATCATTATACGCAGTGTTATTTTGGACACTTCTCAACAAGAGCCTAGGCAGAGTACAACCTAGTACATGAGAACGTCTGAAGACAGACTTTCTTTGCAAAAAGATGACAGCTGCAACACCAAAATTGCATCTGTCTGGAAAAGAATACTGTGTTATCTAAAAGCACTTCAGTGCACGATTTGCACTAGAATCTACAAAAGACTAAGCAAAACTATTCCAGAAACTTGAATAGCTTCTTGCAGATTTTCAGATTCCTGAAGTTTTTATTTGAAGTGCCGAGTTTGCCTTCTGTAGAAGGATGCTGTGCAATATTAGAGACCTAATAAAAGTCAATTAAAGACTAATGACATCCTGAGCTTGTGTCTTCTGAATGTGTTGTTACAACTTCTAGGATCATCTCCTCCAGCCCCATCACTTAATCCAAGGGCAATTACAAACCTCATCCAGGGATCACATTGTGAGAAGCCACCATATGCCTCCATATAGATGAGAGGTGTCTGAACCACACAGCTGTGGGCTCTTAGGCAGCTTGGGATGAAGGAAGGGACAGAACCATGGATAGGATACATGGAAAGCGCCAGGCTTCTCTTCAAACATCACTAAGATTTCCTTCTGAATATATACCTGGTCTTTTACAAATGAGTATCCTAGTCCTTCAATAAACACTTATGTGAGAATTATGTAATTTATATAAACAGTACACAATCAAGTATAATTTATGTGGTTTTAGCCTCAACATGATTCTCTCAAATGACTGCTGGTGGATCGGAAGCAGAACCAAGAGCAACAGGTTCACTTCAGCAGTGACTGGAGTCCCAGTGTGGTGCTGGAGCTGGCCCATCAGCCCAGGCTGAGGAGCACGTGATGTTTTAGAGCTTGCAGGCCAGTCCAGCTCTGCAGGCTCAGCCGTCTCGTCAGCAGGCAGGCTAACTTCACCTTGGAAAACAGCAAGAGCTAAAGTAACTTCTGAGGTCAGTGTAATTTAAGCTTCTAAACGAGGCTCTTCACACTCAGCAAAAAGATTATTCAAAGGAAGGAATTTGCTGTCTTACAAGTGCTTTCTAAAAGACAATAATTTAGAGCAATCTCCCCTCTTCTTTACCAATCACATTATTTAAAAACTGCAGTTCACATCTGAAACCCGTAACAAGTCATTTCCTATACCAAACACCATCTGAACTGGCAACTTGTGGTGCTTGCTCCAGCTAGAGAGTCAGCAAACCCAGACCATTTTATAATGACAGATCCTGGCTGCTGCTGCTGCTGCTGATTGAGGCACTCAGATGTTCAGCCATTCGTACTGAAGGGAAGACAAAAACGTTATTACAGCTTTTTCATTTATTACAGGCAGAGGCCTCCAACAGCTGAGTGAAGTACTCACACATACAAGTATGCTGAAAACAGATAGATATGAACTCAACAAAAATACTTTAATCTTTCAGAACCTTTCAGAAAAAAAATCAAGGATTATAATACAGATTCAGAGTAAGGCCCTATCACATCTACCTTTGAAGTGAGCTCGTAACTTGAATTTAAGTTCAGCATCACTCATTTCCTCAAGTTCAGTTCCCTCAGCTAGCATATCGACCTTATATAGTACCTTGTTTTCCAGTACTGCAAGTACATAATACTTGTACCCAAGCAGTAACAACAAAGTGGTTTAGTCTTCAGAAGTCCATTTGTTCTGCTAAAGGTGTACTATTAATTATACAGTAAATGTATTTAAGAAAATAGTTATAACTGTCATATTGCAGCTTATTCAATTTCACAGGGCTAATTGTGTAACTTCAAGTTGAAAATATGAACAAAATATTGCCCCTAAGCATAGTATTCAGGATTAGTTGTTGGTGCTGGGAATTTTTACATGTTTCACAGCAAATGTTAGCCCCAGTTATTGAACCACAGTAGGGGGGATCCAGGCTTCCCTTACGCACTGACCTCTCTCCCAGCCAATATAGACACGCAGAAAAATAGTACCCTACACTGAAGTCCTGTATTCTGCAGCTAGCAGCACATACAGAGAAAGTGAAGATTACTTTCTGACACAAGTTCACACTCGGTGCATTTCCCAATTCACACAATGTAATGCTACACATTCTGGGGAACTCATGAACCTTGTAGAAAACTGAGTAAACAATCAACCTGTATTTAGACATATTTAAGCTCTTCAGTGCCAACTGCCCTACTTTATTTGTCCTGGAGCACACTGGGCATTTAATTTCACAGCATCTAGAAGTTGTAGAATTGCTGGTTAAAACCTTCAAGGCTTTATTAATTTTGTTGCTTCCACCTGTGAGTAGATGGATAGTCATTAATACTGTGTGTCTGGGAAAACAAGGACTTGAAGTTCTAAGTTAAAAACCACCTACCCCTCCCAACACAGAGAACAATAAAGTCCACTTTTCCATACAGCATTTGTGTGGCAACAGTTATATCATTTTAAAATAATGCCATCAAAATTATGAAGCTTCATTTTACAGATACTAAAGATGGATGAATACAGATGTAGTTCTCAAGTACTGCACAGATTTTTGCCAGCTAAAGACACAAAGATAATGGCTAAAGTTATGTTGTATGTAGACTCTAGAAACTGGAAGAGACCAATTTAAGTAGTTGTTGATCATCATATTTCTTCTGATAATTGCTACAGTATTGTGGCATCAAAAGAAACTGGATATAACTGCTAGCTGCCAGCACCACATCTAACAGATCTGAAAGTTCCATGTCGATTTGAATGTTTGTACTTATCCAGTGAGTTCTGTCAAAGACAACCCAACACATCTCAGTAGACTGGTAAGACTATGTAATATTTTTATAAGCTTATTTTATTTCTTTGCTGTACAAAGGCAGAAATGCAAACTATCTCAACAAATCTACATCAGTAACTACCCAGACATGGTACAGATATATACAAAAAGCTGTTACTTAACCTCAGTATTCATACCACAGGTCATGGAGAGCTGGATGCAAACAATGCAAACAGCACCTACACAGTGTAAGGCATAACTTGCATGATATTTACATTACGTTCCTTATAGTGAAGTCTTCTGATACACCATGTTTTCATTACACTCACATCCAACAACCCTGCTTAGTAGCAGCGCAACCTCAGAACTGAAAAGTGCTTTTCTTTATTATATACATTCTCACAAGGGTTGTGGATCCTTCCAAATATTGTCATTTTTAGAAGTAGCTAATTGCCTATGTTTTCCTTCAATTATTTCATAAGCTAAAAATACCATTTTCCCAAAGGTGTGTAGATTACATGCAATTATGGAAACAAAGCTCCTAAAAGCAACTCTAGGAACTGGCCTCCTTTGACTTGGGAAGATGAGCAACCCTGTGAAAGCACTTCACTTTTGAACATTCCAGGTCAGTAAGTTTGCAGATCCAAGCAGCTTTGGAGCAGCTCTGTAATACAGATATTTACATTTTCTATTAGATTTCTGAGTTGTAACTAATCTGTCAGCTCAGGTGGTTTTTCTTCTTCCCTCTGAGATCTCACTTTGAAAGGAAAGTAAAAAAAGGAATATGATTAATGTTGCTGTATGAAATAAAAGTGAGCCGTTTTTCAAGCAAAATAAAGTAAAAAAAGGCCAAAAAAAAAAACAAAAACTTAAGACTAAAAAGTGAGCTTTGCCCCTCAACTATAAAGCAGCACTGCTAAAAATAATTTATCTTTTGTGTTCTAAGCTACTGCAATTCCTGCCACGTTTATTTTTAAATCACAACATCCTGCAGCACCGGGGCTCTTGAGAGACAATATTCCAGCCAATCTTGGTTCAGGAGATCAAAATAGCACCTCTCATCTGTTGGCCCTTCCTCAGACAGGGCAGCAATCAGCAAGAGCAGCACACTCTCTTGTTTGAAACAGCATCGTAATTCTTATGCCAACTGTATCAGCGAGCTGCTGGACTCTGCAGTGAGGCAGCTGAGAACTGACACACACTGTTCCATCTACAGAGCACAGCTCAGACAGGAAACCAGTAACAAGCAAAAGAAGAAAAGGGTCAGGGAAGAATAGTGCCTTGCTGTGTGTGCGAATGCCCTGTGCTCTAACCTCCTGCTGCTGTGAGCTGACACAACAGTACAGAGCCCTCTTCTAGGCATCTCACTTACTCCTAAACATCTTGGTCATAAACTATGCTCAGAAAATTATACTTGTGCAGTACAGTCTTCAACTTTATCAGAACGGTATGTCCATCTTTAAAGAAAATACTACATGGGGATAAAAGTGTAACTCGAGGACACTACCTTCATCAGGGGGATCAGTTTCAGAAGTGACTGCATCTGTATCTTCAGAAGTTTTGGCATCTGGCTTCTCTGGTTCAACCTCACACAGATACACATCAATGGGTCCTTTTGTGCTCTTCACATGTACCGCTATGCAGTTCTACAAAACAGCAACTTGTGTAAGACTTGTTCTGTGGTCTATATGAATCAGTTATCTATTTCTGCATATATATCAAAGCCAGTGGATGAAGAATAAAGAATGCCATTACTACTTAAAATTGCACTACTAGTTCTACATAAATGATGACTATTACATAGATTTGCAGGCAGATTATTAAGCACCATTAAGTTAATAAGGTTTCACTTTGGATGAACATGCACTTAATGAATCTTTATTTAGTCTTTTTTACAGACCTTTAGATATATGACCAAGATTTACTACATGTTTAAGAAGAGTAACAAAATTTGACATAACACTTGACAAGTTGGTGCCAAGGGTCAGAAAACAAATGAGCACACAGCCGCTTTCATAATATGGCAAAGCAACAAAACTGGATTACTTTTACTGTTCTTAAGCAGATGTCACATTGCAAGGCACACAGCTAATCAAAATTAATGGACAACAGAGAGAAGATTCTCTTCTCTCTAAAATACAGCTTTTTAAATCCTGCTTTCTTTTGCTTCAAGAAGCCTCTGAAATCTTGTCTTTTTCATCTTCACATGATGACAACCAGTTCCTTTTACAGCAAAACTCCTGAAGATCTATGCAATGGATCTACATCTTCTGGTTCTATTGATTTGTATCTCCTTTTCCTACAGTATTACCTCCCTTTCTGTGCACACAGCAAGGAAAACTTGATGACTACACAAGTAAGAACAGTATAGAAAATGCACATATACAAGGAAACCAGAATTAAAGCTCCTTTCTTTTTTTTTTTTTTTTT
>NDXB01012504.1:0-17470 GCA_002631895.1 Agapornis roseicollis | reverse complement strand
AAAAAGCACATATAAAAAGAAACCAGAAATAAAGCCTCTTTTTTTTTTTTTTTTTTTTTAAGTTTATTGAACGTATTTCCTCTCTTTCGCAGCACTCCTTTAAACAGTGTGTTCCCAGTACATTATCCCTGATGCAGTTGCAGTGTGACTGGGTGCAGAGGGCAAAGCTAAGGCTCCCCTGCATGATCCAAGTGGGAGGATGTGGGTGCTACCATGAGGTGAGTATGGTGCTTGGCCCTCAAACTCCAAGAAAAATCTATCTTCACATGATCTATTAGAGTGCCAAAAGATTTTCGTTTGGTAACCATACTGTGCATTTCATACTTTTATTATTATACTAACAATAGCCATCTACTCATGAAGCATTTCTACACTGTTAAGATCATCATCATATCAGGCTTACTGCTTTGCTTACTGAGATTTACAGTATTTGTAAATGTTAGCATACAGACATTTAGCAGCTCTTCAGAAGTTTCATTATCCTCGTAATTACCAAGCAAACTGGTAGTGGAAATAAGTAATTTTTATTAGAGTTGTTCCATTCTCTCTAGAAAAACCATGTAACTAAAGCTCAGACATGTTGTTTAACAATTTAGGTGAGCAGAAAAATACTGCAAATTAATTTCTTGGACTACCAGCACTATAACATCGTTTAGTGAAACAAGAACAATGAAGTACCAATACTTGCTATATGTCACAAAGAAACCAGAAACAATTACTGACTGCTGCTGCAAAAATCACATTTGAGAAAGTCTGTTCCTGTAAGAGAGAAATGTGCAAAACTTACTTCCTTAGGAATTGGTATTTCCAACTTGGTTTCCTCTGGAGCTTTGATTGCAATCACAATCTGTTCTTGAAATGTCTGAATGCTACGGATATCCTGGTATGTCACATAAGCTAGTGTATACATTGGTCAAGGATCGTGTACAGTAATTTGCTAGTGGGCAGAAGCAAAGAGTATCATATTAAGTTGATATTCTGCTTCAACATATCTTAAGAGAAGTGGTAAATAGTTCAGCTGAGGTTACTTTAATACCAGCTTTGTAAAATTCTTAGCTAGCAAGTGGAAGATCTTTTTTCTTTATTTATAGGAAGGAAAGAGCTTTTAAAAAATAAAAATATTCAATATTAAGAAACCAAACACATTTGATAAAGTTTTCACAGATATGGTCATTAAGTGTACAAAGCAGAGGGAATACTGTCCTTAAGAAACTACTTTGTTTTGTAATAACTATGCACATAAACAATTCCCTAGAAAACTACAGAATTACTGTCTTAACTAGGATAGGTGAGGGATAATGAAAAGTTTTCCTAATATCATACAGAAAATGGGCACGTTTCATTTGAGCACAGGCCTTAACATTCTGCTACATAAGGTAGCCAAAGAGCATCTTATTGTAAGCCAAGCCAAAAATCCAATGTTTATGTCATATTAAAAGAAATGCCTTTTCAATTATCAAAGCCCATCTGAAAGACAAAACTGCCCTGGAACCACTCTCAAGAGACAGAACAGTATTAGGACACAACCAATGTACCATTGTATCTTCTTGGGAACTGGCCACTGGGACTCTGTTTTGGGTCCTCTTTCTCATCTCACTAAGCAACTCAATCTCACTGGTAAGTCAAGACCTGACCCTTAGTCAGCTTTATTCTATAATGGAGAGAACAAGTTGATGGTCAGGGTACTAAGACTACCACCCCACTTCCATTCTTCTGCAGTGGAAAGGTCACACAAGTACCAGCCCTCTGAGAAAAGGCTAGATTATTTACAATACTGTAAAGCAGGGCACCTCACTAGTAAACACTAATACAACATAACCACAAAGTTTCCTAGTGTAAAACTCACTATCAAGTATTACTGCACACCTGTGCTACCAGCCTACAGTTATTACTAGATACCCAAGTACTTGCAACAAAAAACACATGTTAAAGTAATGCAAGAGATAAAAGGATATTTTGCATTTTCTTTGTCATCTGTTAGTTCAAATAACTGATGAGCACAATCCTTGATTAAATCATCCAGAGCTTCTTCCATGGCTGACAAGTTAGAAAGTTCATCTTTAAGTGTTTGCTTCTCTGATGCTTTTCCAACAAGTTGGTCAAGACTAGAACCTCTAGAAAAACATGAAGTTGTCTAATATGTTTATATAAATAAGAGCCTGTTTATTGAATACAAAGTATACTAACAGAAACAACCAGGAACTCTGGGATACTTTGCTGAAATATGCTTCATTGTGCTTTTGCACTTGATACTTGTTAGCACAGTAATTAATTCAAACAGCTTAAGGATACAGCAGAACTTAAAATATTGTTATATATTAAAGGTAATTCAGTATGCTTAAAAATATTCTCAAAGGTATAAACATTACTCAATGTTGTTGGTTTTCATTCTTTCAGAAATCGAAGTTTCAAAGCCAACTCACACCCACTGGATAAGATTCTTAGATCTTTTCTGAATTAAGTGGATTCCATCCAACACATTGGTGATGTCATACACTCTTCGTTTTCGTACTCCAAGTGTTGTCGCTACTTCATTTAAATCAAGGACACCGTCTGGAGCTGTTTTGACAAGATCCATGAATTTTCGGGTCAAATAAACCAAGGATGCATCAAATCGAGGCTTTCTGACTTTCACAGTTCCTGTAAAGTTTTGATAGAATACTTATGGTAAACTACTATGTGAGTATGCAGCACTCCTTAAAAAAAAACAACAATGAAGTAACAGTGAAGATAAGAGTCTGAAAGCACTGCAATTATTAATGCTGACATCGTAAAGGCATCATATAAAGCCTATTAACTACATACACTTTCACTTGTTTGCAATGATTCTGTCTATATAAGAAGCATGTGTCTTCATGCTTCCAACATCCATGACTTCAAACTGCTGGTATGGATATTAATAGCTGTGTAACTGTATGTTCTGTAGGCCATGAGCTCAGAATACTGAATGGATACCAGTGAAACCTCTGGTTAACTACAGATAGTGTCAGGACACTGCCAGAGAACTGCAGCTCTGTCCTCTGCTCCATGACTCTTAAAATATTTTTTCTTGCCTTTTTAGCCTAGATTAACCAGTAGATCTTCCAAATGATATACAGGCATGCTTCAGGAATTTGCCTGGTTTCAGAGATGGTTTCAGCCTGGCCGTGAGCAATCTGTTCTGGAGTATGAGAACTTAACATACAAACTCTGGTTGTACTACTTGGCCTAAGAGCAAAATAACTGGTCATACCACTGTTAAATTTACTAAAGCAACAAAGATTACAGATACCAGGTTGACACAGGTTTAAGAGGGATCCCTGTGCTATGTGTATCCATTACCAGCATTATTTGCAGAAACATTACTGGTGAACAGCTTGTTTCACTTTACATTTTTATGTATGCATAAAGCATAAAAAAGCACGTATTTTGGGGGCACAAAAACAAATGTGGTACACATGCACTCATCCGATGCTAGAGCCAATAGACTGTCAAATCCCACTGTTAAGGATGAAGGAGACATGCCCTTTTACTCGCAGCATACTATGCATTCTATGGCTGCAAGATTGTGCACTTTTTAGCATGAAGTGACAGGTTCACCAACTCAGTTATGGACTGTGCTACTATGAGATGTGTGAGACTTCCATTGCTGAGGAAAAAAAACCCAACCCCAAAACCAACACAACTTCACTAAATCTTGTATTTACATTTATTAATACAACATTTACCAGCATTATGTTCCAGTTTTCTCTAACTCACTTTTCCTGTACATTATTTTCTTTATAGCAGTGGGAAGGTATACTTGTAGCATAGGAAAAAACTATGGAGAATGTGTTGCTTCATATGTATTTAATTTACTGTGCAACATTCCTCCTGTTCTGCCTGTATTACATACAAATCAATTTCTCACTTGCATACAACATGCATTCAGCATTGCAAAAAGCATGAAATACTTCAAGAATAATTTTCACACATGGAATATTGCAACTTACTTCTCACAACCCTTCTAACTTCATTCACCTTAAGGTTGATCACTGGTGGCTGCAGAAAAAAAACAAAACTGACATAAACCACAACCTACATAGGAAGCTTCTCCAGAAGAAAACCCAAAATCATCTCTAGATGCTACAGCTATAAGGAGTGCTGACAACTCAACAAGTATTACTGTGAAGGTCTGTCACTGGATAGAAGGGATACATACTCATTCATTTCTATGAATTTTCAGCCCTTAATCTCAGAACACTTTCCTCTGCCTTGGAAAGTAAGAATCACCACCGAACTCCCTAATGCTCAAGCAATGGTCACAACACAGATACCTGTAGAAACTCCATATAACAGCTCACATACAGATGTGCCACTATTATACAGCATCACAATTATATATTGTGATACAAGACAGGCAGCAGCCTACTCTTGTCAAGACAGTGACATGACAAGCAGGTATTTCATTCCACCCCTTGGTCCACTTAAACAAAAGTATTTTCAAATTCAGGTCCATTCCAGTTGGAAGAGACCCAAGAAGCAATCTGGTTCAACCTCCCACTCCAAACAGGTACAGTCATTAGATCAGAGCAGCTTATCAAGGCTTTATCCAATTGAGTCCTCAAAATTTCAAGATATGAAGGCTACACCTCTTTAAGCATCCCTTTCCACTGCTTGTCCAACCTCATAGTGAAAAAAATTCAGACTACATAAAATTGCAGCCTTTCCAGCTTTTTTGTTTCAATTCATGACTATTTTCTTTCAGCCTCCCATTATGCATGGCTGTGGAGCATCTGGCACCAGCTTCTTGTTCACTTCCTCACAAGTATTGAAGGTCTGCTGTGGCTGACATCCTGAGAAAGCTGGCTGATGTCATTGAGAGGTTGCTCTCATGATCTTTGACAGTCTGGAGGTCAGCCTTTGTAAGCCTCACTTCAGGCTCTTGGAAAAATCACAAAGCAAGTTCTCTTGGATGCTATTTCCAGGCACATGAGGGAGGTGGTGATTGGGAATAGCCAACATGACTATATTTTGCAACCTTATTACCTTTGGTGATGAAATTACTAGGTCTGTGGATTCAAAGCTTTGGATGTTATCTTCATGAACTTTCTGCCCTTCCCAGAGTGCAAACACAGCTGTGCCCATCCCTCCACACTGTTACTTGTCATCAGTATCAGGACATCCCTGTCCTTACAGACCTGGATCTCCTTGGCTTCTCCAGCTTTCAAGTTTAAAATCCCAGCTACCTGTTGGCAAATTGAGCTGGAGTCTGAAGCCTGAATAAGCTAGAATCCAGGTTCCCTACTCTATTACTAGCCCTTCTCACTACACTCTGGCTTTTGAACTCCACTATTCTAAGCCAAGGCTGCTAATGATTACCACAACTCCAACTTCTGTTTATGAGACAATGATTTAGGAAAACATCATGACACATCTAAAACACGTATATAAAGGCACTGTCCCATACATCCCTTTAAGCATCCCTTGTTTCCTACATCCCATACATCCCTTTAACATCCCTTGTTTCCTACAATCATCATCTCCAACAGTAATATATTTCCTATTACCAGTGTAAAAACTCCTGTAAACTTTTTCATGGCTTTAGGACAATACTACCAAGCAATATTTAGCCCAACAATCAACTAATAGTAAGAAATAGTAGGAAATTTCCCATTTCCAGTGTAAGAGCTGGCACCACAGTAGCCCAATGTTAAAGAAAAATAAGCACCTTTAGGAAGCTCCACAGAATTAAAAGTGGACCCAGTTTTTGTTAGCTATTCCATAACACCACAAAGGGTTGCAGTGGAAGCTGCATATAAGACCACCTGAACATCATAGACCTTCAGAGCCTAACAGAATACACATTTGTAGTCTGTTTCTCTCAGACCTAGGTATAAGAAGCTACTTAATTCGATGAAGAAGCCACAGGTAGGAAAACCACCCTCTGGCACTATAAGTATCATCACCAGTTTCCTTCTTGGGGCAGTCTGCTACATCGCAGACGACGGATGAAAGCATCACAACGCCCTCCGGCTAGGTCCGACACACCTTTCCATCACGGTGATCTCCTGCCGGGCAGGAGAGAGGGAGGAATTTCGGGCATGCCCTCAGAAGCTCCCGCGGTGGGATCAAAGCGTTGCCGTGCCGTCCCGCCCTTTCCCCATCCGTAGATAGCACTTCCCTTCTTCACCCGCCAAGTACCTGACTCACACGCAATGTGTCCGGCCGCAGCGGCCTCAGGCGCTCCCAATTGGCAGAGCTGGTCATGTTCGCCCGGCCCCTCCTCCTCCTTCCCCAGGCGGGCGGGAGGGGCGGCCGGCCGCGGCCTAGCGCGGCAAGAGCGCTCTCTCACCGAGGCGAACAGCGACGGAGGAAAGCCGCTCAGGGGCCTTCACGGCGAGCCCGCAGGCCCATGCCGCTAGCAAGCGCCGCCATCGCCATCCCCACCCCACCTCGGGGAGAAGAGAGCAACCGAGACACTCACACCCTCACCGCAGCTCGCTATGGCCGCCTGACACCCCCGCCCCGCTCCCGCCAGAGACCAGTTGGGCGGGAGAGCGGAGCCTCCGCCCCGTTGCGCGCGCAGGCGCGCAGGCTCTCACCCGGCCAGCGGCGGGAGCTGAGGTGAGGTTGTCCAGCCTTCCCTCACGAGGAGGCGTGGGGGCCGCTCCTCCCTTCCCACCGGCCCTTGCGGCGCGCTCCCAGCATGCGCGCCTCCAATTTCCCGCCGGTCATCGGGGGTGATAGGCACTCATGCTTGTCTGCTGTGTGCACACGGCGGGCGGCTGCGTGGATCAAGGGACATTTCTCCTCTGGACGCTGGGAGGGACGTGACTTCCCCGAGTATCGCCTGCATTGGCATTTCCTCCGCTCTCATCGCCTTCCCAGAGCGATGGAGGAGGCCATTTGCCGCTAGCGACGGCCGGCTTGAGCACTGTGCTAGACTGGGATGGGTTGAAACGGGGAGGTTCCTACCGCTATGGTTACTGCGAGGAGAGAGGTTTTCTTTCACTCCCTGTACAGCATGAGCAAGGAGAGAGCACCCTGCCCACATGGGTGTGAGAATAATCAGTATTGCTTTCTTGTGAAAGAATCTGATTCTGTCATAGCATGCTAGTGTAAGAAGGTGTCCTGGTTTCAGCTGTAACAGTTAATTTTCTTCTTAGTAGCTGGTGCGGTGCTGTGTTTTGGATTTAGTCAATCCAAGTAATGCTAATGACACACAGATATTTTAGTCGTAGCTCTGTAGCACTTATTCTGATAAGGAATTTTCAGTCCTATGCTCTGCCAGTGAGGAGGGGCACAGGAAGCCAGGAAGGAGTAGACAGGATACCTGACTCAAACTAGCCAATGGGGTATTCGATACCACAGCACATCGTTCCCAGTATATGAACTGGGGGAGTTTGGTTTGAGGGATTGATGACCGCTGGGATCTGGTTGGGTATCAGTCAGTGGGTGGAGAGCAATTGTATTGTGCATCATTTGGGTTTTGGGTTTGGGTTAGGTTTGGGGTTTTCTTTCCTCCTTTTATATTTTCTCTTATTTAGTACGTATCTAATGCTTGTCAGACAAAAACCTTGCTTTAAAACACAACTCTTCATTAGATAGTTGATTTGTTGATTGATAGCTCTTTACAGCTGTCGTGGTTTAAGTCCAGTCAGTAATTTAGAACCATGTAGTCATGCACTCACTCCTCCCTTTTCTCCCCTCAACTCCTGGAGGGATGGGGAGAAGAATTGAAAGAATGTAACTTTCATGGGTTGAGATAAGAACAATTTAGTAACTAAGATATAACACAGACCACTACTGCTGCTACCAATAACAATAATGATAAGGGAGATAACAAGGGAAGAGGATACAGCCACTCATGACCCATCAACCAATACCCAGCCTGACCCAATCAGTGATCTAGCCCTTCCAGGTAACTGCCCCCAGTTTATATAGTGCGCATGATGTGCTGTGGTATGGAATACCTCTTTGGCTAGTTTGGGTCAGATGTCCTGTCCCTGCTTCCTCCTGGCTTCCCCTCCTCCCTGGCAGAGCATGAGACTCAGAAGGTCCTTGGTCAGACTAAATAGCTAAAACCATTGGTGTTAGTGCTGTTCCCAGGCTGAAAGTCAAAACCACAGCATTGCACCAGCTACTGAGAAGGAGAAAAATGACTGATATTGCTGAACCCAGGACAACAGTGATTAACTGGCCTCTACCATATTGTACATCAGATAAGTTTTTCATGGAATTCTTTTGCTTAAAGAATTTGAACTGTTTTGCTTATCCCACCTACCCCTTCAATGAGTTTCCCAGTCACTTCCCTGTCCTCAGGGCGGGTGCTCTGGAGAAATGTGAAACTCATTAGAGATATGTAAAACTGCCAGTCTACTGTGAGGAATGTAAAACCATGAAGAACTTCATCTTCTAATATGCCAGACTGGACAGGTCAAATAACACTCTTGAAAAAATTCAGTTTAATCTACTGTTTCAGACCCTTCAGGTTAGCCATTTGTTTTGGGTAGCTTATGTCACCACTGATCCACCAAATGTCTTGATAGAGAATGGAGTTTTCTTCTTAGTAATCAATTTTCAGTCAATTACTTGCATGGTAATAGTTGTCCTTGAGGAGGTGTGTGGAACAAAGGTGGGTTGCTCTCATGCTCTAATAAATTTATAACAAAAAAAAAAAAAAAAAAAAAAAAAAAAAAAAAAAAAAAAAAAAAAAAAAAAAAAAAAAAAAAAAAAAAAAAAAAAGAAAAATATGTTACAGCTGCTCAGTAGTGTGATGTCTGTTTCAGGAGACATGAAGCTTTCAGTTGTGTAATGAAAGGCATCATGCAAATGTTTATTGTCGGTATTCTATTGAGAGCTTATGCTGTAAATGCAGAAGGTTTTCTGAAACATCACTGAAAAATGCTCATTTTTATATAGGAAGCATGATCCTTGCTGACTATTCTGTGGTAATAAACATAGTCCCATAAAGAGTTAATATTTCTCTCCCTTTGTTATACTCTTAATTGGAAGATGTGTTTTACCATTGTAATCACAGTTTGTTAAAAACCACCGTGATAAAGGTGTTTGGATTTTTTTCCCAGCTGGAACAGCAGAACGGTTTGGAATAGGCTGCTTTAGTTTTGGGTGATGTAAGGAGTGTGCCATGCAGTATAAAAATCATTGAATAGTATTTTGATTGTTGGGTAGGTAGATATTAGGAAGGAGGCTAACGACCTGCAATTTGAGGATCAGGATATGTAAGTTTCTGTATTAACCCATGTGAAAAACATTGCATCAACTTTTAACTATGTTGTTGTTCTAGCCAGTCATAAGATCAATTTCTATTGTTCCTCTGTTTCTCTGTCCTTGGCTGCCGAATATCTGAGTGAAGAACAGCCTCGCATGAATTCAGGGATTTTTTTCTATATTTACATGAAAATTATAAAGCCTAATTATTCATTTAAATGAAAATTAGGTTTTGGAGTAACTGACTGGACTATTAGGAGTTCTGGCTGTGGGATTCTATTGATCACAACGTTTTGTTTTAGTGTGTTATTTACATTTTATAAAGCTGATAATTAAATTTATCCTACAGTCTTTATTACTCTTGTAGATAAAAATGTAAATTATCCCCATTTACTGGTATCTTATTGCATATTAAACTGGTTGTGCATTCTTTTTAATATCCTCACACTTTAATTGTCCAAGACATGATTCTTAAAGATTTGCTTATTTATCTGAAATTGTTTTCTTCGATTGCATTGATTCTTAATCTGCCACCAGGGGGCAATAATTCCATTTCCTAAATCTGATCTATTAACATTAAGACATACTACCACAGTGGTTTCATTACAATTTTTGAGGGACTATATATGAAAATCGAGACATAAAAACATAATTGCCTTGAAAAAGCTGTACTTGTGTAATTTAGTATTTTATTCTGCACTACTTAGACATGTAGGTTTTATTTTTATTTTGAACACCTGAAATTAGACTGCTTTGTAAAAGTTCTTACTGGTGAACCTCGTGTAGTACAGTAGTGGTGCAAGGTTTGGATTTCATGTAAAGTAGAATTTTTTGTGTTCTTTATATTGCCACTGTAATATTTAAAAAAACCAAACCAAAAAACAACAAAAAAAAAAAAACCACCTCAAACTGCTTTGAAAGCCATTACTTTCTTTTTCTTCTTTTGTTTGTTACACTTATGTCCTATTAATATTTATTAGCATATATATGTAATCCTGATTTTGGAATTCTGTCCCCTGATGGATACCTTTATATCCTGATATGATATATATTTATTTATATACATAGCAGTTCCAGCATACTGCATTTAAAGCCAAGGCTGCCTTCTGTACCATTCTGTATCAAATGCAATCTTTCCTTTAATGATAATAATCTTGTAACTGGATCTTCCATTAGGTGCATGCATATTTTTGAAAAGATGAGCCAGAGGAAATACCTTCCTTCAAAGGTACAAAAATACAAAATTGTGAAAGACTAAAATAGCTTTATCTGTTTAAACCATATATCCATATTTTTGTATATTAATATGTCTATATAAACATCCTAGGCTCACTGAGGTCCTGCTTAGGTCCTACTGAAGTCCTCAGCACTGCATAACAATTAGGCATAAAGGTGTAGAACATCGGTATGTAATTTTTTATGCTGCAAAATGTAATGATTTAATTTTTTTTCTGTTAATAGTACAGTCTTTTTTTATGTGCTCTGCTTAACCTGACTAAAAAAATTGTTCCAGTGTACATGGTGAATAGTCATCCATTAATTTAAGAAGGCAAATCTTATTTCTTTACTTTGTCATGTCAGCACGAGGAAGATCAAGTCATTTATTCAGATCTGAACAGCAGAGTCCTAAACAGCATTCTTTTTTGTAGTGTCCTGAATGACACACCTGAAGTAAGATTAAAAATCATGGATGTATGTATCATGTTGGAGACGCAGGTTTTAGGGCATGATATAAACTGAAGCTCCCACTTTTTGTACCTGTAATCCAGAAAAGAAACTATATAGATGGAAAACGTATCCTCTAAGGTGAACCTATGGTAATGAAAATAGCAAGCACTTGCTGCATATGAACACTGCTGTCTTTTATTGAAAAGGTTCTCTGAATGTTTCATTCTTAATAAGGTTTTGAAATTTGGCAGTAAGCTCATATGAAAGACTCTGAAGGGTTTCTAGGCAAAGGTCTTCACAGAGCTTGCTTGAAAATCTCATCCACACTAAGGAGTTTATAAACAGAGTAAGATTTCTGTTGCAACAGGGAATTAATATTTTTGTTTTATCCTTGCAGTACAGAGGAGGAGCAAAATTGCCTGGTGTATTTCAGCTTTAAATGTACAGAAAAGCTGAAGTACATCCTTATAAGGTGCCTATCTCTATGTCTTGAGTTTCAAAGCATTTATGAAACTTAACTGTTTTTCACTTTTTATGAAGATTCCTCCACTACAGTTTTTTTAATTTAAGAATTGTTTTATTATTTGATTCTAATATTAAATATAATATGAAACATTTCTATAGCACCTACTTGAAATGAGAGTAGTTTGCTCTTATGAGTGCACTGAGGCTTATATTCTAATACATTCACTGATACTGGGGTTGCCTCTATGTGCATGAAAGGCATTCTAGCCTATTCCGCTGATTAAAACAAACAAAAATCTGGTTTTCTGACTATTTTCTTCATCAAACAAAGGTAATATCACATTTCACAAGTTTGACTCTTTGTAGTTTGACACCATGTCTCTGAACTTGACTCTGGAACAGCTGAAGTGATTTCTACTACTTGTAGCCATCATTCTAGCTGAGGTGACACACTCAGCTTCTTACATGCATTTGTTTATAGCTATATTTAATGACTTTTTTCCAGGAATAATCAGACCGGCATGTCACCTAACTAAAACACAGACAGGTGCTTTGAGTTTTGGTCACCTTTAGTCACAAGCTTTGGGCTGCCTGTACTTTGGCCATGTACTAAGCATGCGATATGACTGAAAATGCTTGAGACATTAACTTTTTACTGTCACTGTGAAATATGGTTATAGTTGCTGCTGGGAATTTGCTGTTACTTTTTTTGTTTGTTTGTTTTGTTTCTTTTGTTTTAAGAAGTGATTGGATGTATCCCTCCTACACTAGAAAACAGCTGCGTTCTGGTTATGAGTGTTATTTCAGATGAGAAGTGGGCAAACCCCTGTATCCTAGAACGAGAGAAAATGCTATGGGCCAAATTAATTGTTCTGGTAGGGTGGATCACTCTGTAGACTGTATATTCAGTACCAGGGATCCATATAATTAAAAAGATTGATTTTGAAGAAGCAAGTTACGAATTTCATACAACATCTAGACATAAAAACTGGACAGGATTTCCTTCCTCCGATAATGACTAGCATGTTTTATAAAGCTATGAAGTGCCTTCTGTGGTTTTCATAAGGTGCCAAAGATGGCTTAGTTTCTAGCATTTCAACATCAACTGAGTTTTGTAATTAGGAAAGTGGTGATTAAGTGGTGGTTAATTTCATCAGTTACTAAGAATCCGATGCTTAGCGGCATTTATAGTTTGTGAATATGTCCAGTGCTAACTTCAGAATATATCATGCAGATTTTTTAAATTTCCAATATTTAAATTATGTGTAATTTGATTATTTCCTCATTCTTTTAACTACCAAAATATCTCACTATTCATACAGACCCATCCCCAAGATACTCTTTTCTTTATCTGTCAAGGATATATTGGATATTTAGTATGTTGTCACTCATATATAATTTATATTAACTCAGGTAATATTTGTAACATGAATAACAGAATTTTCTTGCCAGTTTGTTAATAGGCTTAAGAAGACTGAAGGCCCAGGCAGACACAAATTAAAAAATACGTGATAGGCACCTAAAATGATTACTTGTGATCAATAATTCAAAATAAATATTGACTTGTATCAGAGAGTGATTTCTTGAAGGCAGACTTGCCTTTTGTTTGAACATTTTAATTACACTGAGTATCTGTAAGCTTTTAGGAAAACCTGTGTATTTTGAATAAAACAGAACACTGTGTCTTAGTGATTATAGCTGAATTGAAATCTTGTGCTAATATCGATGCCTGAGTTGGAATGATCCTGCTCTGTTCATACAGAGGAGACTTTGGAACTAGCTCAGAATTTGACGGCTGCAATGACAGCCCTTGAGCTATTCCACAGGTCTGTAGGCTCTGCTCAGAAACCTGAGTCTCTGCTGTTTAAGTTGGACAGGCAATCACTGTCTTTGCTTCTGGAGTTCATAATGTAGCTGTTCTAACAAAGCCAAGAACCAGTTCTGGTGGTCTTTTCCTTGGAGGTTGAGAGGAACAGTCAGCCTCGAGTGAAAATACCATTTATTTGCTAATTTAACTCTGTTGGGAATTTGGATATTTTTGATCCAGCACCACACCTGTACCTTGTTTACAGTAGTACATTATTTACAAAAGGCCTATGAAGAAGCAGCAGGGATCGTTAGAAGTATCTGAGGTAGAAGGCTTGCGCTAAACGTGGCTGCTGCAAAGATATTTGAAGACTTTATGTTGTGGCTACATCTCATAGCTGGCCTTTCTTTGAGGGGAGATTGGGTTAGACATCTCCCCTCAAACCTGAATTGTCCTACAATCCCATGACCAGATATGCAGGCAGTAGACAATGAAGTCTGCAGTTAACAATGAAGTCTACACTTGTATGCTTCACACAATGTGAAATTGATCTTTTCTTCTTTATTCTCTATTAGTTTCCTAACACTGTGTGCACCTTTTTGACAACTAGTGAGTACTGAGCTGATGTTTTCAGAAAACAGTCTACAGTGCTCAAGGACCTCTTTACTAAGTGGGTAAGAGTCCATCATTATGCACATTCAGAGAGCAGCTGCAGCAAGAGCAGAGAAGAGCAGAGAAAAAAGCAACAAATGGTGGTATTGTGAAGCGTGGCTTTAGAAGCAACATCCGTCCATTCTCCTCACAACTGAGGTTCTTCCCTGAACTTAAACAAAAGCAGGTAGCAAGGAAGAAGTATCTTTGGGATTGCCTGGTTCTCTGGCTGCTGCTCATGGATGAAACACTGGCAAAACATTGGTTGAAAGAACCGTCTTCTGTGAGGGGAAAGGACTGCACTTAATGCTACTAGCATATCCATTGCACCTGTATGCTCTTGCACTGGAGAGACAGCAGAGCAGGACCCAGCTTTTGTTCCCTGACCAGTGCTGGCAGCTGCTGCTTTCTGCCTGAGCAGCCTCGTACCATTCTTTCTTCACCTGCTCTCTGGATAGGTGACTCTTCTGGCCAGCTGCTTTTGCTCTTCCACTGATCTCTATAGTATATCCATACTGTCAGCATCTTGGCTCAGACTTCTTGCCCTGGGTGTCACTATGGCTGGCTAGAGCCGTAAGGCAGATATTTTATTTCACATCTATTGATTTAATGTATTAGTACTTAATTCAATCTGCTTTTTCAATCATCCGCTACTATGTGATATGCCAGCAACATGCCACAGTCAGTATTTGGATATCCTGAATAATTTTCTGTCATTTCACTGTTCTGTGCTATACAATGCATCAAGCATTGTCACAGCACTGTTCACCTCCTCTCCAGGTGACTGGCAGATATGCTGAGAGTACATCAGTCAGTCACTGTTGTCCCATTCAAGTCATACCAGCCATGCCACTCTTCTGGTACTGAAGCTGGTTTAAGCTGTAGATTTCATGACTTACCTTATAGCTAGTAGTTCAGCAGCTTTGTATTTGGCTAAAAGCCCTCTGGTCTGGAAATATGTTACTTCCAAATGATTCTAAAGTGTCCTTTGCTGACCATCGGGAAGAAGTTCTGACCTTCCGAAATTGTGCTGACATGTGACATCTCTGGAATGTTCTAGACAAAACATAAGCTGATTTTAGATCTTTTGGCATCAGAATAGATTAGAAATCTGATTCTCTCTCTTTTTCTTTTTTTAACCTTTTTTATTTTTAAAATTTACCTGTTGTTAAAATAAAAGCTCATTCAAATTATGAGCTCTGACTTAGTCCTGTTATCAACTGCAACATAAAAAGCATCAGTTTGAGACAGTTACTAATACTTATCCAGACCTTATTGCTTTAATGATTGTAAGGATTGTTTCTGGTCTGAAAACATCTTGCACACACAAAGTTCTGAGGGACTTTCTGCTACAGCCTAGGAGTGGTATTCTTGTCCTTTCGGGTCGGTCAAGGCTATTGGAAAGTAGTGTGTATGGAAGGTGGGTAGAACATAATACTTTACATAGTGCAAGATGGTACTAGTTCTTAAAAAGCATATTGCTGCCCACAGTTTCAGGAAGGAAAGTCCTGAAGCTGACAGTCCGGCTAATTGTCAAAAGTTATACAGACATTCAGGTCCTTACTTTGCCTTGGTTTTTGAATAAGCTTGGCACTGGTTTTGAGATGTGCAATTAATTTTGGTCTTTAAACTAGGTGAGACACACTTGAGGTGCAAGTGTCTTGAGCATGGAAATAGACAACACTCCCTTTTGCTCTAGCACAACACTGCAGCTTATTTCCGAGCATTGAATTTAAGTGTCAGATTCATTTGGTTAATTTTAAAACATTTGCCAAGAGCTATACTTGCTGTGCCTTCAGAGGGAGAGGGGATAGAGCACTGTGCTCTAAGTCTTGCTGCAGATGAGAAAGCAGAAAAAGTTGAATCACATGCTAACTGTATAAGATCTGTCAAGTTTGGATTATAATTTTTTCTTAAATCTTCATTTCTGGGCAAAGTGATTGAGATTATTATGACAGTGAGCAGATGTCCTAGGTTCAGCAGTATCAGACCTTTTTCTCCTTCTTAGTAGCTGATGCAGTGCTGTGGTTTTGACTTTCAGCCTGCAAACAGTGCTAATAACATCAGTGTTTTTAGTGGCTGCTCAGTAATGTTCACTCTGCCCAAGGACTTTCTGAGTCTCATGCTCTGCCAGAGAGGAGGGAAAGCCGGGAGAAAGCAGACACAGGACACCTGACCCAAACTAGCCAAAGAGGTATTCCATACCACAGCACATCATGCCCACTATATAAGCTGGGGGCGGTTACCCAAAAGGGCTAGATCACTGCTTGGGTGGTGCTGGGTATCGGTTGGTGGGTGGTGAGTGGTTGTATTCTCTTTTCCCTTGTTATTTCCCTTATCATTATTATTACTGGTGGTAGCAGCAGTGGTTTGTGTTATACCTTAGTTACTGGACTGCTCTTATCTCAACCCATGGGAGTTATATTATTTTGATTCTTCTCACCATCCATCTGGGAGCAGGGGGAGTGAGAAAGAGACTGCATGGCTGAGTTTAAACCACGACAGTTTTTTTTTTGGTGCCCAATGTGGGGCACAAAGGGTTGAGATAGTGACAGATCTGACCAGAGTGTGTCTAATCATATCTGTGATAAGCATTCATTGTTTTGGATTAATAGTCACTCGTCACAATGCTGATTTATTGGCTCTCAAAGTTTTTGCTCTTGATCTCACAGCTTCAGTATATCGTACCTTGCTTACAGCAGGGATTTGCTGTGTTAGCCTTTATCAGCTGGGGGCCTTGGGCTAAGGTTCTTGTTTCTTGTACTTCATGGTAATGACTTATAATACAATAGACTCGTTGATCGTGAAACTGATCTGGCTTGTGTTCCCAGTATGGTCACCACCTCTATACTGTGGGAGATATATAATGGAAGTGTTTAGCAATTACACATCTTTTTTCCCTTCCTTGTGTGGTCAGCCTATGTGGGTGACGTTCAAATGCACCCTAGTGACAAGTACAGCAGCTATTCAAAGCCTGACTACAACAGGTAACACAGCTACTCCAACTTCAACCACAGCAGCTACAGCAGCCCCAGTGACAAGTACAGCAGCACCATTTGAGAGTTCTGAAGGTTTTGAATGGCCTTTGGGTACCCTTGAGACCTTCCTGCTGATTGTGAAGGGGATCAGCATGGTGGCACACATGCAGAGTGTGTTTTACCCATGACCATTTTGTCTGATCTCGGAAGTTAAGTGGGGTCATGTTTGGGTCTTGTCTAGGATTAGACGATGAGGTAGGAGGACCAAGAGATTTTCCCTGAGGCTGGACAGCCATGAGTGGCAGGGTGTGTGGGACAGTATGGGCAAGTATATAGTCCACTGGGCCCCTCCAGTGCTTTGGAAGCATTGGAGGTGGAAAGCAGCTGTATGGAGTCCCCAGCGGCAAGTTGCAGAAGCTGCTGAAGGGGAAAGTGAATTATTTTGAGCCTGGTGGGCCCATGACACTTCAGGCCATCAGGGCAGAGATAGAACATATAGATGGACTCGTAATCCATCGTGATGATCCATCGTGATGATCCATCATGATGATCCTATGTCCACTATAGGTGGATGTAGCAATGGACAGTATTGCCCAGGTTATTCATGAGTGTGAACACTGCACACAGCCTCTCCTGCTCTGAAAGACTGTGTCGTGGTTTAAACCCACGCAGCTCGTTCACTCACTCAACCCCCCTGGCTTGCCCTCCC